>CATIWR010033912.1:0-35435 GCA_949677035.1 Omphalea diandra
TTGGGTTGCATCATGTAAACTTCCTCACCCAAATCACCATTTAAAAATATTGTCTTGACATCTATTTGATGCAACCCTAAATTAAAATGAGCAACTAAAGTCATAATTATTCTAAAGGAATCTTTAGAGGAAACAAGAGAAAAAGTCTCATTATAATCAACACATTCACATTGTGTAAACCCCTTAGCAGTCAATCTGGCTTTAAATTTCTCAACCTCAGTTTTGAAAATTTTGAACATCTCAATAGCATCAAATTTTTTTTTCTTTATAAAGTATAAATAGTTATAACGTGAAAAGTCATCAATGAAGGTAATGAAATATTTATTGCCATAAATAGTAGGTGAATAGGATCTACTAATATAGTATGAATAATCTCCAGAATATCTAAACTTCTATTAGCACCTTTCTTTTTATTTTTAGTCAATTTATCTCTTATACAATCCACACAAATATATAGATCTTCAAAAACAAGAAAAAGAAGAATATTATCTTTCACTAGTTTTTCAATTTTTTCTCTAGATATATGATCTAAATGTTTGTGCCACAATGAAAAAGATTTTTCTTTAACTAAGGATCGTTTGGTCACAACATTGGCTTCACAACAAGGACCACAATCACTAGTATTATCCAAACGCAATCTTTATAAATTATCGAACAAAACACACTCACCGATCATTTTAGAATCTGCAAACATATTAGCTTTTTCATTCCCAATAGCAAAATGATATCCAATCTTATTCAAAATATAAAAAGAAATCAAGTTTCTCATAAAAGATGAAACATAAAAGGTGTTCTCCAAAATGAGACAAAACAAAAACATGTATTAGAATTAGGTTATATACAAAATTAAAGTTATAATTTACACAATCTATAAAATTCTAACATCGCTACATTTTTCCCTTTGGGCAAAACATGCACATGCAATAGAATTTCTAATTATGAAACACACAATCGAGATTACATCAGTTTCGAGAAATCTATCTCTATTGGACAGACAGACTCTCTAGACTAATGCAACTGTAAGCACAAATAACTTCATTCCAACAAGTACTTCCAGAATTAATGCATTTAATAACCTCCTTTGGACATGTTATTATATACATTAATTCGGAATTATCTCTTCGCAAAAATTAAAAGTAACTCTATAAATTTCAGTGGATGTTTCACTTTGGTGGTAACACTCATATCAACACATAAAATTATTTTTAATTAGAGATTTATAAAAGCTCAATTAAAATACACACCAAACGCAAATATATACATCAAAAAAATATATAAGGTACCAAACACAATATAGTTTAATGTTAAACATATGCTTATTATCTTATCTATGTGCAAAATGAATATTTATTATTTATTTATTTTATCACAAAATTAACATTACTAAATTATAGACTGACAATTAACTATGTATAAATTACCCATATATATATATAGTTTCCTTTGTCCATTTCCGCATTTCCTATTTCCGCACTATCTTTAATCATACCATTTTGGATCAAAGGTAGCCAGTTGGTCCCAAATGGCTTGCAACTGTAAGAGAAAAATAGAAATAGATTCTCCATATTCTTATTCCAAGTGATGCAATTGACCTAACAACTGGAACTAATGAGCAATATCATATGTAGAATAACGTTTGGCAAACATATCCTAAACATCCTTTGCATTCTCAAACAGTCCAAAATGATGTTTGATTACGGGTTCACATGTATTTCGAAGCCAGGTAAGAATTTGATGATTTTTGCAGTCTCATTCTTCTAAATGTTCCGTGTATTTCTCAGGATCCTCGTCAGAGTTCTAAATCAAAGGACTCTTGACTGGGGTGAGCAAAAACTTGGACCGAAAAAATCGGGTGAATCGATTTAATTTGATTGGTTCAATTAGGTTCGTCAATAAAAATCAGTTCGGTTTAATAAAAAATTTCAGTTTTTAGTTCTATTTTTATATAAAAAATAAAAAAAAACCGAAGTTATTATTAAATAAAAAAAATTAAACCGAACCAAATTTAAAATACATGTAATTTAGTTAAATTGAACCAAAATTTTATAGGTTCGATTTGATTCGATTTAATTTAAATTTTATTTTATTTTATAGCATATTAAATATATTTTTTATTTTATTTAAAATAAATTTTATTTTTATTTTATAATATATTAAATATAAAATTTATTTAAAAAATTTTAAACTATAATTAAACCATGAAATACTTTGGTTGAAAGTGGATAGATTTTACCCAAATTGAAATACTTTGCTTGAAAGGTCGATAGAACTTATCCATACTTCTCATTTGCTTGAAATTATCCATACTTTTTACCAATTGACTATTTGTCGCTATGGGTGAGCAAATAATTGGTTCGATACGATTTTTTATCAAATTTTAATAAATTATACGTAAAATCGAACCAAATCAATTTTTTTTTATCGAGTTGAGTTCGAGTATGACGAAATTCAACTTAATTCGACTCGATTGTACCTCATATACTATGACTATTTTAAAGCTCTTTTGAGCATCTAAAAAATTAAAGTTGCACTTCTTTATTTAAAAAATTATGTATAAAATTATTTATATTTGTACATACACGCACACTTGCATTTTAATAAAAGACATAATTGACAACATTGGATAATCATTTTCATATTCGTATATTTCAATAATTAAATTAAAAGTAACAATATCTAATCTGACTTAAACTCATTGAAAAATATATATTTTAAATTTAATTTTATTAAAAAGAAAATTCAAAATAATTCAAACTCGTAATGACTCATCGATTTTTAAATCAAGTTCTATTTAATTTAATTTATAGACCAATTCATGTTAAAATTTTAAAAATATTTATAATTTATTTAAAATAAAAATGATATTTTATTTTAAAAATTAAAATTATGAAAATTTGATCATATTTAAAAGTTAAAAAATAATATAAATTTCTTTGTATTTTTAATTTAATGCTGAAGAAAATCACATAGATATTACTCTGGTTTAATTGAAATAAACCTTATTGTCGATTTTAATAATAAAACATGTGTTTTCAAAAACAAAAAACTAAATCCTTGTGAATAAACAATAATATTGATTTTATTGATTAAATCCTAGTTTTTTTGGGAGAAATTTTTTTTGAAGAATTTAAACATTCGTCTACCAGAATTCTATAATTTTTACAAAATTCATTTACAAATTCATATTTTATGTGTTTGATAGAAATAGAAATTTATTTGAAATTTTATTTCCTTAAATCCTTGAAATTCATTATAAAGAAACTAAATTCTATCAAATTTAATAGAATTTGTAAATAAATTATAAAGTTGTATTATTATCTTCATTATGATAAAAATATCATTATTGAAAATACTTTTCCTTTTTACTTTTCTTTTTCTTTCTCTTCCCTTTTTCTTTCTTCTCTCTCTACTCTATCTCTTTCTTTCTTTCTTTCTTTCAGTGTTTTTTATATTTATAAAAAATTTAAAAATAACATAAGATATTTTGTAAAATAAAATATTTTATTAAATTCTACATTTAAATTAAATATAAATTTTATTTTTATAAAGTAAAATATTTTATTAAATTCTACACTTAAACTAAATATAAAATTTAGTTAAACTAAACTCAACTAAACCAAAATTTTATAGGTTCGATTTCATTCGATTTAAAAAATAAAAAATCATTTTAACTGATTTTAGTAAAAAACTGAACTGAATTAATTGAATTGCACACCTCTATTCTTGACTAGTCTCCATTTTATTTCTTAAATATATGTTAAAAAATTGATGTGTAAAACTAAATTTATAATCCGTATTTGAACTACAAATTGTCATTAATAGATATTGAAAAGTTAAAAAAATAATATGAAAGACTTGTTTTTGGTATACAAAAAATTTGGAAAATTTTGATAAATTTAATAAATGTTGATAAGGTTATCTCAAGGATAAAATAGGAAAAAAAGAGTTAATATTTTTTAAAATATTCAAAACTAACAAATTAATGAAATTTTTTTAAAAGGACACTTGCACTAAAACCAAAGGAACATATTGGAGTTTCAACTATGTGTACTTTTATAACGAGGGCAAATAGTTGAAACCTTTTTTTATTATGTCAAAAAAGAGAAAGATATATTTTTTTGAAATTTCAATCACTTGTCGTTTGCAACTAAAACACTAAAAATTATATTATTCCTTGACTTAGATCATTTATATTAAGAGCATATTTGATATTAATGATGAAATCCTTTTTTTTTTTTTTTGAAGAATTTAAACTCTCATTTACATTATCTTGGTATAAATGAATTCTATAATTTTTATTAAATTTATTCACAAAGTCATATTTTATGTGTTTGATATAAATAAAAATTTATTTAAAATTCTATTTCATTAAATCTTTGAAATTGATTATAATGAAATTAAATTCTATCAAATTTAATAGAATTTACAAATAAATTCAAAAATTGTATTGTTTTCTTCATGATAAAAATATCCTTACTTAAAATACTTTTCTTTCTCTTTTTTCTTTCTCTCTTCTTTTTCTTTCTTCTCTGTCTACTCTATCTCTTTCTTTCTTTCCTTTTGTGTTTTTTATATTTATAAAATTTTTTAAAAATAATGCAAGGTATTTTTATAAAATAAAATATTTTATTAAATTCTACACTTAAATTAAATATAAATTTTATTTTATTTAAAATAAACTTTATTTTTATTTTATAGTATATTAAATATAAAATTTATTTAAATATGCATTTTATTCTATTTAAATAATTTTTATTTTTATTTTATATTATATTAAATATAAATTTTATTTAAACCAAATACTTGGCTGGAAGTGGATAGATTTTATCCATACTCATTTGGCCTTGAAATGATTGACTTTATCCATACTTTTCATCGATTGATCAGTTTTCGTTGCCAGTACGAGTAACCGACCATACTTTTCATCCATACTTTATCCCATACATTTGGCCTTGAAATGATGGAGTGACCGACCCCATTCTACTATTATCAGAGTAAATGAACCGTTATAGTTTATAAATTATTCGAGATCGACTCAAAAGATATTCAAAATTAATTTGAGATTAATTACATTGAACTTGAGTTATTCGAGTAATCAAACAGACTGAATTCAAGTATTAAAATACTCAATTCGAAAGATTAATGAGTTTAATTGAACTTAAATATATTTATAATATTACTAATTGAATTTAATTGATTCACGTTTAATAAAATTTATTTTTATTTTATAGCATATTAAATATAAATTTTATTTTATTTAAAATAATTTTTATTTTTATTTTATAATATATTAAATATAAAATTTATTTAAAAAAATTTAAACTATAATTAAACCAAACACAATATTAATTGAAATACTTTGCTTGAAAGTGGATAGATTTTACCCAAATTGAAATACTTTGCTTGAAAGATGGATAGAACTTATCCATACTTTTCATTTGCTTGAAATTATCCATACTTTTTACCAATTGACTATTTGTCGCTGCGGGTGAACAAATGGTCGATTTGGTTCGATTTTTTATCAAATTTTAATAAATTGAATTTTTATACCTAAAACTGAACCAAACCAAAATTTTTTAAAAAATCTAATTAATCAAACTGATTAAACTGAAATTTATGTGTCTATAGCCGAACCGAACCGATTTTATAAAGTTTGGTTTGGTTTGAGTTGTTTCAATTAAATCACATTTATTTCAAAATTGGTTTGATTTATTAATTACTTAGATTAATTTGGTTTGTTTGGTTTTCTACCTAACAAACTGAACCGAAAACTAAATTTTTTTAAAAATTATAACCAAACAAGCCGATTTTGTTAAAGGATCAAACATAACTGAACTAAACTCTATTCGGTCAATTTTTTTCAATTTGGTCTGATTTTTTTTCACTCCTATTTGTCGCTGCGATTACGAGATTTCTCTATTGTGGGGCCATCTAGCCTTGAAATGGAGTGACTGACTCCATTATACTATTACCGAGTGTAAATGAATAAAATAGTTTCTAAATTATTCAAGATCGATTCGAGAAATATTCAAAATTGATTTGACATTAATTACGTCGATCTCGAGTTACTCAAGTAATCGAGTGAGCTGAATTTTAACATTAAAATACTCTAATAGAGAGCCCAGTGAACCTAATTGAGTTTAGATATATTTATAATATTAATAATCGATTCATGACTAATAAAGTTTATTCGAGTTTAATCGAACCCAAGCTTCAATTTATATAATTTAACAATTTTTTTTATAAATAAACGAGTCTAATTGAGTCGAACTCGAACTTGAGTCTAACAGAGTTCAACTCGATTATACCCTATATTCTATGACTATTTTAAAGCTCTTTTAAGAATCTAAAAAATTAAAGTTGCACTTCTTTATTTAAAAAAATTATATGTATAAAATTATTTATATATACATACACACACTTGCATTTTAATAAAAGACATAATTGACAACATTGGATACTCGTTTTCATATTCTTATATTTCAATAATTAGATTGAAAGTAATAGTATTTGATCTGACTTAAACTCATTGAAAAATATATAGTTTAAATTTAATTTTATTAAAAAAATTTAAAATAATTCAAACTCGTAACGACTCATCAATTTTTAAATCAAGCTCTATTTAATTCAATTTACAAGCCAATTCAAGTTAAATTTTTAAAAATATTTATAATTTTCTTTAAAATAAAATGATATTTTATTTTAAAAATTAAAATTATGAAAATTTGATAATGTTTAAAACTTAAAAAATGATATAAATTTCTTTATATATTTTAATTCAATGATTCAACTCGATCAACCTATGTGAAATTAAATGAAAAAAAAATGTTAGGGCCACAAATAATTGAACTTTATAATGGATTTGGGTCCAAGTATAGTTAAAATGGTAAAAATTAACCAATTTAGTTATTTTGTCCTTCGGCTTATTAAACATATTTTGTTTACTTTTCTGAAATGAAATATTTCAACACTTCCCTCCCGCGAGTGGTAAAAATCTGAGAGACAGTAAACCCATATAGGTACACGATTAAACTTGGCCATAATAAACCTGAGCAGGTAGTCTGTAGGTAATTAATAGGTCATAGCCCATAAGTACGTAATGGATTAAGCTCAACAAATCAGAAAAGTCTGCTCTGATATTACGTAAATTTTAAATAATTGTAGTAAAAGAGTTAGACGCACAAATAAGTTAATTTTGTAATGAATTTAAATGGCTAAAATGATTAAAACTAATCAACTTAGTTATTTAGCCCTTTAACTTACTAAACTCAATTTACTTTTTCAATATGTAATATCTCAATATCTTATAAACCAATCCGAATTCATCCAAAAAAAATGATCTAAAATTAATTTCATTCAAACTATTTAATTTGAATCATTTAACATCTCTTTAATGATATGTGTTATATATTTATATTATTTTTATCATAGCTGGTGAAACATGTAAATCTAAAAAAAATAAAATAAATAAATAATAATAATAACATTTTATACGATTTATGCTTTTTATAGAATCATGTCCATGGATACTATCTTTCATTATTATCAACATCATCGAGTAGTATATCATTACGTTCAAAGCTAACCCTCATATTTATCAACTTATTGCACTCAATAAATCTCTCAACCAGACTTCTGTTTAATTCACACAACTATAAATAATTTATATTACTAATAATAAATTAAATAGTTTGTTTCTCAAATATTTCTTCAAATATAACTAGACTACTAACTAGTTTTAACTATCATATTAAAGTAAGGAACTACCTAATTACAATGAGCAACAATCTTTTACATCAACATGTAAAGCCTTAACTATTTTAGACAAAAATTAAATAATTCTTTTTCATAATACTCGCATCATAAAGAGTTATCCCTCTCTAATTCCATTCTAATAAAAATTTAAATTTAACTAAATATAACTATAAAATAAAAATTTAAACAATATAAAAAAATATTTCATTCACTCAAAAAAGAATTCTTCAAATAAAATACTCTCCAAATCTGTTAGAAATTTTAGTCATAATATATCTTAGCACATCGTTGGGAAGCCAAAGTTGGGCTAACTCCATTGTCCACATGTATACTTTTTTGGTGACACAAAAACAACACATGGAACCAAAGTCCAATTTTGCCCGAACTCTTATTTGCCTATATAAATCCGTCCTTGCGCACACAATTCTGCAGTTGCAATTGCATTCTATCTTATTCATATCTATTCACAGGCTAGATAATTTGTTACAGCAGTTTCTTCGCGGCGGAGAAATGGCGACCGAGCGCGGATTCCGGTTTCCACCGCAAACTCAAGACAAACAATCTGGCAAAGAATATGCCATGCACCCACCTCCACAGTCCATTAACCCTCACTACAAGTTACTTGTATAACTCATTCTCTTCTTTCTCTTGTTGCCTGATTCTTTTGTTTTTGTTAATCAGTCTCCTGACTCAAATTTTGGATTTTCAATTACTTGAGTTCGTATTTCCAATCTCAAAGTCTACATTACATGCAACCTCTTAGTCATGGGGATACAATTTTCCAATTTAGTTCAGATTGCAGTTTCAACTAATAATATTTCGGTATTGGAGATGACACCAATACGCTATTTTTTTTTTTTTTATGTTAATAATTCTTTTTTGACTCTTGTTAAAAAAAAAAAGAAAGTGAAATGGGAGCTCTACTGATTATGGCAGGGGAAGGTAGCTCTGGTGATAGGGGGTGAATCTGGAATCGGAAGGTCTGTGTCCTACTTTTTTACATTAGAAGGCGCAACTGTGGCTTTCACGTATCTCAAAGGCCAAGAGGATAGAGATAAGGATGACACGCTCAAAATGTTACACGAAATTAAGGCGGCTGGAGCCAAAGACCCTATTGCCTTTCCCACTGATGCTGGATTTGAAGAAAACTGCAAGGAGGTTGTTGATAAAGTTATTAGTGAATATGGGCAGATCGATATTCTGGTTAATAATGCTGGTATACAATTCTACCCTACCACCATTGAAGATATCACTGAAGCTAGGCTTGAGAGGGTGTTTAGAACTAACATTTTTTCTTATTTCTTTATGACCAGGTAAGGAAATTGACCTTTATTAAATGTTATTATTATTGTTTTTTCTTTTGAGGAGGGGATTAAATTGGTGAGATTCAAAAATATGACATCTACTTCTAAATAATCCCACTTATCACTAGGTTATTGACCTTCATTAAATGTTATCATTATTATTATTATTATTTGTCACTCAAGGCTCAATGACCTTGCAGTACAAGAGAAAAAATAATTTTGGGGAAACTTCTGTTTGTGAAATCAGTACTCAAATCAAATTAGTGAAGTCTCTTATAATAATGGTGAATCTGTCTATAAATGTAATAAAATTTGAGATTCTTGTTTGACGAAACAAAGGTGAGTAAAAGACGAATCAGATTCTGCCTTATGGAGAAGATTAAATCGTGATTGATTGCCCTTTAATCCCAATTGGTGTAGGCATGCTTTAAAGCACATGAAAGAAGGGAGCTGTATCATCAACACAGCATCTCTTGCAGCCTATGCAGGCAGTCCAGAATTGCTGGACTATAGCTCCACTAAGGGAGCCATTGTGGCATTCACTAGGAGTCTGGCATTGCAGCTGATAGACAGAGGAATTCGTGTGAATGCTGTGGCACCTGGTCCTGTCTGGACACCGTTGCAAACGGCTTCTTTTCCTGCTGAAAAGATCGCAGAACTTGGAAGCGAGGTGCCAATGGACAGGGCACCATCTTATGTTTTCTTGGCTTCCAATGCGTGTTCCTCTTACTTCACTGGCCAAGTTATGCATCCTAATGGTACGTATTTAGGTCTACTGTAAACAATTTTAAAAATGTTATATGTCAATTGAGACTCTTTTTTTTAATATATTCAAAAATATTTGATATAAATATTTTGAGTCTAATTAAAATATTTAATAAATATATACATTTTGATACTGCAGGTGGTTATATCGTCAATGCTTGATCCTAAAGCTGTATTACTTCGCGTATTGTATTTCTTTTGTTCTCTTGGCAATCGCCAGCGTGAAATAATGATGGAGCTTCATAAATAAAGCATATGATACTACGATGCTGATGGAAACAGTTTCATAATTTGTCGTACGATGCTGATGGAAACAGTTTCATAATTTGTCAATTCATTGTGGAATTAGTTGTGCATGTTATCTGATCTTTCATATAATTGCAATATCTGTTCAGAAATTTCATGACCACCTGCCTATACGAACATTTTATTTTCACATTCGTCGGTTTAATCCAACAAAAAATAAATCATTTGCATAGAGATTAAAGAATATCTAAAGGATTCAAAAATAATTATACACCTTATTCTCTTAGTTAAATAAGAAAATACGATTCATTAGTTGGAAATGCACATTCATTTAAACTAGTTAAATGCTTGAGATGCGTAGAATATTAATGGGATGTTATAAGTTACTTTAATTTGTAATTTATTGAGACAAAAGAGAGTATTTTTTGGAAGAGACAAAAAAAAAAATTAAAAGACAAATTTAATGGTAACATAAAATATAATTAACTAAAATCTCATCAAAAATAATAATACCGTATTGACACTATTAAAAGAGCAAACTAAAATGAACACAATTGATTGGTACCATAATATTTCCATGTTTCATAGGAATGGTCAAAGCTGTACTGTAATCAAAACAGCAATCATAATTATATTATATTATATTATATTATTTTATTATATAAAAAATATGTATTATAATTATAATTTAATAGCAATTAAAATATATAATTAATTTATCTTAATTTAATTTATGTTATTTAATATATATATATATATATATATATATATATATATATATATATATAATTGTGAATATATATTATAAATTTTAAAAATTTTATCACTAGCATCCATAATCTTAAGATGTGACAACATTTAACAATCTATCTCTAGTTAAACAAAAAAGCATAGAAAACATACATTTTCATCATCCTCTGATTGTTATATTATTCTTCTAATAACATTGTTTATTGGGCAATATAATTTAATTTAATTTAATTTTAATAAAATTAAATTAATCGAATATTAAATTTATAAAAATTAAATTAAATTGCAAATTTTTTTATGAATTAAATCAAATCGAATTAGACTTATTTTAATTTAATTGATTCAATTCAATTTAAATTGATTTTAAAAAAATTAATTTTTAAAGTTTTTTAATATAAATTATATTTTTTATTATTTATATAATAAATGTTATTATATATTAATTATATATGTATACATAGAATACATTCAATTTATTTTTAAGTAAAATGTTATGTTTAAATCTTTATATAAAAATTTAATTTATTTAATTTAATTTTAAAAAATAAAATAAAATTAATTAAAACTTTTTAAAAAATCAAATCGAATTAATTTTTAAATTTGATCAAATCAAAACGAAGCAATCAATTGGATTCGCGAACAACCCTCTCAGTTCTCTCCTACAAGCAATATCTCATTGGGAAAATGTAGATGACAGGATACATTAGTGTCACATCACTGATATACCCAAGGTCATGTTTGGGTAGCCCTAGGTACAATAATTTTTTGGATGTAATAATTTTTTTTTTTTCATTGAAATGATATTTTGAGTGGTATAATTTTTTTAAATAATAAATAAAATTTATTCAAATATTTTTTCTTTCTTTTCTTTTTTTAAATAAAAAATAAAATTTGTTCAAATATTTTTTTATATCGAAAATAAACAAAATATTTGAATGTCTTGGATGCTATAGTTTTTTTTTCTTTTTTCTTCAAATAAAAAATAAAATTTATTCAAGTATTTTTTTATGTGTAAAAAATAAATAAAATATTTGGATGTCTTAGGTTCTACAATTTTTTTTTCTTTTGTTTTTGCTTTAAATAAAAAATAAAATTTGCTCAAATGTATTTTTTATAGTTATTTCTTTTTGAATAAATAAAAAAACAGAATTTGTTCAAAAGTATACATAATTTGAACAAATTCTATATATGAAGTGGAAAAATTTTGTATATACAAAATTTCTTCAAATTCTATACAGAAAATGAATAAATTTTTTATTTAAAGTAAAGAAATTTTATGTTTAAATAATGAGACAAATACAATATAGTATAATTACTATTGCTATTAAGATCATATTTGGCTTATTGTAAATTTTTTTAACATATAAAAATGAATAAAAAAATATAAAATTTGATAAAAAAAATATAAAAATTGAATATAAAGTGAATTAATTTTGTATTCAATAAAAAAAAAGAAAAAAACACCAAAGTTGCCTTAGTCACAATAACACTATAGCTGTCCAAGGCGTGACACCTATCAATTTCTTAACTCATTATATATCCTAACCCGTATATATTAAGAGGAAATTCAAACAAAAATGAGTTTTACTGTGACAAATTTTGTAATTTCATCAAATAATATCATCTAATTTAATAGTGAATAATAAATTTCATTTAGTTTAATTATATTTAATTTAATAAAAAATTATTAATTACTGTGTTACAGTATAATAATGTCGTAGTTTCCACCCTCAAGATAACGTGTCTTATTCATTAGCAACCCGCCACACGCGAAATCCTCGTTGACACAGATGCAACGTGGCGCCAAATTCCCTTGAAGGCCACCTCAAAGCCTCCGGGTCGATGTTCTTCTACCGAAGTTCTATGCCATGCTTGCCTATAAAAAAAAACCCAATCTCCTTGCTGCTGCATATATGTACACAAAAGGATTCTCTATTTGATTTTCTTTCCTTTTGGTAAGAGGCAAGAATTTACATATACTATATTCTGTGCAGCGAGAAGATATGGCAGGTGGTGAAAAACAGTTTCCACCAGAGTCGGCAGCAGCAACCAGGCAAACAATTTGTGATGCACCCAATTCCCCAAGCCATAAACCCTGACTATAAGCCTTCCAACAAGCTCCATATACAATTCCTTCATTTCCTCCTCTTTTTACTATTATGTATATCTATATAGTTTTCTTTACTTTTTCTTGCAAAAATGGTGCATATAGAAATCTGGGTCATGCAGAAATTACTATTCCATACATGTTAATCGCAGGGGAAGGTAGCTTTGGTGACAGGGGGCGACTCTGGTATAGGTAGAGCAGTCTGATACCATTTTGCAGTAGAAGGTGCAGCTGTGGCCTTTACTTATGTAAAAGGCGTAGAGGAGAAGGACAAGGACGACACCCTGCAGATGCTACGCAAGGTAAAAGTAGCCGATGCAAAAGACCTTATTGCCATAGCTGCTGATATTGGATTTGATGAAGACTGCAAGAGGGTTGTTGATCTAGCAGTAACTCAATATGGAGGGATCGATATTTTGGTGAATAATGCAGCTGAAGAGCACTTAACTTCTACTATCGAACAGATCACCGAGCCTGGGCTTGAAAGAGAGTTTAGAACTAATATATTTTCTTAGTTCTTCTCGACCAAGTAAAGAAACTTGCGAAATGGATAATAATTCCTTGTTTTTGTTCTTTTAGGTCATTTAATGGTGATGATGTATATGCAGGCAATCTTTGATGCACTTGATAGAAGGGAGTACCATCATCAACTCGACTTCGGTTGATGCCTATACTGGCCGTCCGAAGCTGCTGGACTATAGCGCTACTAAAGGTGCTATTGTAGCTTTCACTAGGGATTTGGCTCTGCAGCTTGTAAGCAGAGGAATTCGTGTCAAGGCTCTAGGTCCATGTCCTGTCTGGACGCCATTGCAACCTGCATCTATTCCCCCTGAGATGGTCAAAAGCTTCGGGTCTCGGGTCCCAATGGGCAGGGCAGGACAGCCTCATGAGATTGCACCTTCGTATGTCTTCCTGCCGTCCAATGACTGTTCCTCCTACTTTACGGGCCAAGTTCTGCATATGTCAGTTTG
Organism: Omphalea diandra; assembly: GCA_949677035.1. Classification (NCBI taxonomy): domain Eukaryota; kingdom Viridiplantae; phylum Streptophyta; class Magnoliopsida; order Malpighiales; family Euphorbiaceae; genus Omphalea; species Omphalea diandra. Next base: position 13,899 of record CATIWR010033912.1, read on the forward strand.
ATTTCAATTTGTACACTCATATTAACTATTTAACCACATCTATTAACTATAAAACACCACATTTGATCTTTGTGTATGCTGCGGGCGGTATGATCGTCAATGGTTGACCCTTGATCCTGCTTGTAGCGTATTCTCGTCGTTCTGCTAGTCTTGCAAGATACAGCGTGCTGTATGACATACACACATGTATGGACCAAATGCGTCCTGAGGCCTCTGAATATGGTCATTTCTGCTATATGAATATTGATTGTTGACGTCAAACGCATGGACTCTTATTTTTAGTTGATTTGACCCCTTTTTTAAGAGTTACTTTATGTCAAATGAGTGACTATATACAAGCATTGTTAAATGCGCGTGAAAAAGAAAGCAATGATGTTTTTCATACTTTTTACCTCTCATATTATCATCATTTCTGTTATTAAATCCTTGCAAGATGCAGCGTGTTGTATGTGACATACACATATATATCGGCTAAATGCGTCCTGAGGCCTCTGATTATGGTCATTTCTGCTATTGAGCCTATGAATAATGATTGTTGATATTAAGCGCATGTACTCTTATTTTTAGTTGATTTAACTCCCTTTTTTAACAGCAATTTCATGGCAAATGAGTAACTGTATACCGACGCTATTAAATGAACGTGACAAAGAAAGCGATAAAGTTTTTCTTACTTTTTACCCTTCATATTATTATTATTTCTGCTATTAAGTCCTTGCTTATGTATAATTATATGATTTAAATTTTTATTTTGATAAATTTTATAAAATTTAAAAATGTATTTTCGATTTAAGAAAGAAAAAATTATTTTTAAAAATAAATTAATTTTCTTTTTTATCAGAAAATCATTGTTCATTGATTGATTTTTTAAAATGTGTTAAATATTTAAAAGATTATATAAATAATATTTTTTTGTCAAATAAAAGAAGTATTATTTAACTTGAAAATATGAACATTAAATTTATATTTTAATTTCTTATAGTATATAATAGACATTTAATCATCAAATTACTAAATTATTAATAAAGATAAATATAATTAAATATCTAATAATTTTGCCATTTTTTCATTCGATTCAAATTTAATTGGATTGAAATTTTAAAAATTTTAAATAGTTTCAAAAATCAAATATTCTCATAATATTATCCAAATCAGATATTCATTTTAATGATTTACAATAGAATTTAAAATTATCATAATATATAATATAATCTCATTAAATAAAAGAGAATAATAAAATTTTGATAAAAATAGATCTATTTACATTATAAATAATTATCTCTATTTAAAAATTAATTTGATAGCATATTGTTTTTTAATGCATTGAATATAATAGCATATAGTGAAAATAAATCTTTTTTAAATAATAAATAAAAAAATTTTGAACATACAAGTATCAAAATATTATAAATTAACTAATGCATATTTGAGTACTTTTGTTTTACTAACTGAGTCTTAGTGTTTTAATTTTGAAGATGGTACCAAAAGAATGGTATGTGAAAATATATTTAATAATAAGACTAAATTTTATCTTTAATATGTTTTAGATGAAAATAAATAAATAAATAAAAATAAAATTATAAATATATATATATATATATATTAAATTTATTAATATTACCATATCAAGAAGAATTATTTTAGATAGAAGGTATAGAGTGTTTGATAATTATTGTTTATATGAAATATATTTTATAAGTAATTTTTAAGTAATAATTTTATATATATTTAGATAGATGGAGTTTTCAATTGATTTATATATTAATATTCTAACTCAATTCAATTATTTAAAATTTTAAAAAATGTCTATCTTATTTTGCCTTAATTAAATTGATTAGTTCTTCATATTTGAATCGATATTTTTTATTTATTAACATTTTTTTATATTGCAATTTTTTTATTTGATATTATCAAAATGTGTTTATATAAAATATACATAGAATCTCTTCAAAAAAATAATATGTTTAGATTATTCCCTTTGTTAATGTTACTTTATTTACTATGAGTCAACTATTAAAAAAGGGTGAAATTAATTAAAAATAAAAATTCAAGAGCTCAATGTGGACAAATAAAATTTCGCAAAAATGAGTAAAGTTCAAAGGCTTCATAATGCTAAATAAAAACGAATATGGGTCTCAACAGGAGTTTGAGTGCTCGCATATAGCTGGTAGATGTTATTACAAATCTTTTATTATGCGTTCGTCTGCAACCATACGATTGGTCGTTGCATGTGTATATGTGTTACCTTAGCACGTATAACATATTCTCTTCTGAGACATGGGAATAATAGCATCAAATTACGCTGTTACAATTAGCATTGCCATTGGCGATGGCGTTGTGAGTCTGTTAAAGAGTCCCAATGAAGCCGAGACTCGAAGTTGTAATATAATCACAAGGAAAGACAGCTATCATGTTAGGCAGTTTGTCAAAGATAAAAGCTAAATGGGGCTCTTGTTAGCACCAATGAGATCCAGGGACAAGCTGGTACTTTCTACTTGTGTCGACAGCCAATTAAAAACATCAAAGGGGTTTAAAACAAATGAAAAATTAAAATTTTGAGACTTAGGAAATGGGAGTGAAAATCTTTGGACTTCTCCACTATATTAAGGAGAGAAGCCATAGTAGTAGACAAGGAGGATTTCATCAAGACCACAATCAAATAACCACTAAATGGTTTGACGATGGTGATATCATGCATCACTGCAGCTATAGAATTTGATTTAACAAGCCATGTAATAAGATCACAGAATCAAATTAAACAGATGAAAGATTATTCATCACCAATCACATCAAAGTAAGCATTTCAAAGTAGGAAAGGTATAACCATAAATGAAAATGTAAAAGTAGAATTCCGTCAATATTTTTGAATCTCCCATAGTAGGAATAGGAAAGGGATCCCAAATATCAGAATGTATCAAGTCAAAAGGAGCATTCATCTTAGACTCACTATTATCAAGAAGGAAAAGCGTGATGTTTAGCTAACTAACAAGATAGACAATCAACTGGTTTTTGTTCAACAAGTCCTAATAATCCTTTAGAAATTAAGTAACTTAGACGATGAAAGGAGACATGACCAAGATGAGAATGCCAAGTTTCAGATGTAATAGTAGCACCACAAATATGTCAAGAATAAGGTAGATGAAGCGATGTTAATTTAAACAGTTGACCCTCCTTACGCCCTGTCCCAAGGATCTGCCCGAATCCTGCACATGACAACCACGATGAGAAAAATGAACATCAAGACCATCATCACATAGTTGACCAACAGAGATCAAATTAAGTGAACAATTTAAGAACTAAAAAGGTATGTCATGGTAGATGTGGACACAATACCAACATGACTAACGAACATAGTAGAATTATCTGCAGTGTGTATAGTGGGTGCATGGGAGACAATTTGTTTAGTCTTGAGCATTGAAGGGATAGGGGTCATATGATTACAACATGCAGAATCAAGATACTAAGAGGAGTTAATACCTGAAGTGACAGACAAGGCTAAGGTTTTGGGATTACCAGAATGAGAGAAAAGGAGTGCCTATTTCAGAGTATCAAGATCAACTTGACTGAGGAGAGTAGCAAGATCAGACACAGAGGAGGATATAGGTGGTGTAGAATCCTTAGTAACTACAACTATGAAAGAAGAAGACTGATAGCAACGTTGTGGTTGGCTAGGCTTTGTTGTTGTTGTCTTAACTTATGTTTATGATCCTTTCTTAATGGCCTGATTGGACATTCTGTTATCCAATGTCTAGGTTCTTTGCAATAGTTAAAATTGCCCTTCCTTGAAGGGTGGAAGGATGCGGATCCTACAGTAGCCAAAACACTGTCAAAAGTGCGATGGGTTTTTAAAGTAGCCAACCTGGTTTCCTCAGAGATGAGCTCAGCAACAACAGTCTCCATTTTGGGAAATGGATCACGATGTAAAAGAGATCCACATAGTAGTTCAAACTCTGAATGAAGAGACGTCAGGAGTTTCATTACATTCAAACGAACCTGTTGTTGCGCATACAATTCAGCATCCCTTGAATCATATCATTTTGGATCAAAGGTAGCCAGTTGGTCCCAAATAGCTTGCAACTGTAAGAGAAAAATAGAAATAGATTCTCCATATTCTTGTTCCAGATGCAATTGACCTAACAACTGGAACTAATGAGCAATATCATATGTGGAATAACGTTTGGCAAACATATCCTAAACATCCTTTGCATTCTCAAACCGTCCAAAATGATGTTTGATTACGGGTTCACATGTATTTCGAAGCCAGGTAAGAATTTGATGATTTTTGCAGTCTCATTCTTCTAAATGTTCCTTGTATTTCTCAGGATCCTCGTCAGAGTTCTAAGTCAAAGGACTCTTGTGAGCAAAAACCTGGACCGAAAAAATCGGGTGAATCGATTTAATTCAATCGGTTCGATTAGGTTCATCAATAAAAATTGGTTCGGTTTAATAAAAAATTTCAGTTTTTAGTTCTATTTTTATATAAAATATCGAAAAAACCAAAGTTATTATTAAATCGAAAAAATTTAAACTGAACCAAATTTAAAATACATGTAATTTAGTTAAATCGAATTCAACTAAACTAAAATTTTATAGGTTTGATTTGATTCGATTTAAAAAATAAAAAATCATTTTAACTGATTTTAGTAAAAAACCAAATCGAATTAACTGAATCAACTGTTTGCACATCTCTATTCTTGACTACTCTCCATTTTATTTCTAAAATATATGTTAAAAAATTGATGAGTAAAACTAAATTTATAATCCGTATTTGAACTACAAATTATCATTAATAGATATTGAAAAATTAAAAAAAAATAATATAAAAGACTTCCTTTTGGTATACATAAAATTTGGAAAATTTTGATAGATTTAATAAATGCTGACAAGGTTATCTCAAAGATAAAATAGGAAAAAAAGAGTTAATATTTTTTAAAATATACAAAACTAACAAATTAATGAAATTTTTTTAAAAGGACACTAAAGAGTTAATATTTTATATAATATGCAAAACTAACAAATTAATGAAATTTTTTTAAAGGGACAATTGCACTAAAACGAAAGGAGTATATTGGGGTTTCAACTATGTGTACTTTCATAACGAGGGCAAATAGTTGAAACATTCCTTTATTTTGTCAAAAAAGAGAAAGGCATATTTTTTTGAAATTTCAATCACTTGTCGTTTGCAACTAAAACACTAAAAATTATATTATTCCTTGACTTAGATCATTTACATTAAGAGTATATTTGATATATCAATAAATAGAATAAGAATATGATTTTTATTTTATTTTTATATTTGATATTTTAATTTACTTCAAAAATTTTAAAATCAAATTTTAAAAATTAAAATATTTCAGTATGGTTGCTGTACAAAAACAAGTAGTAAAATTTTAAGATATTTAGTTTAGAATGAGATTCTATATTTATTTTTAATATAATCAAATATGCCAGACTAAAAAAACATTAGACGAAAGAAGTTTTAAATTATGAAAGCCAGGCATTAGACGGTATTATAATAAAAATATATTATGAAAAGTTTCCTATGAAGAATAAAAGTCTTGAGACAATATGAATATATATTTTTTTGAAATAATATGAATATTTTTACTATCAAATAAGTATTAATGGATTCAAAAGGATAAATACAATAATCAAGAAAGAGGGAAACACACGCTTTTAATAACTCAACGTCAAAGTCCAATGCATCTTCTATTGAAATGCCTGATACAGGTGGGAATTTTCTACAAATAGGTTTATTAAATTACGTGTTACACTGAATATATAGTAGGTGAAAATAATAGGATGACTTGTCAACATATTGAAGATTAAATCATCCATTTCCCATCCAACATTTTTAAGTGTTTCAAACTGTCACAGTGGAATGTTCCACATGGAAAAATAACAAACGAAGTTAAATATTACATATGTGTTTGGGTTTTAGCCATCTAATAATGCAGAGTTTGAATTGGATATGAGGTTTTTTTTTTTTTTTTTAGATTTTGTGGATTAAATCTTTCTATATCAAAATTTAATATCGAAGAAAATCACATAGATATTACTCTAATTTAATTGAAATAAACCTTGTTATTGATTTTAATAATAAAACATGAGTTTTCCAAAACAAAAAACCAAATCCTTGTGAATAAACAGTAATATTGATTTTAATGATGAAATCCAAATTTTTTTTTTGAAGAATTTAAACTCTCATTTACATTATCTTAGTATAAATGAATTCTATAATTTTTATTAAATTTATTCACAAATTTATATTTTATGTGTTTGATATAAAAAAAATTTTATTTAAAATTCTATTTCATTAAATCTTTAAAATTGGTTATAATGAACTTAATTTCTATCAAATTTAATAGAATTTACAAATAAATTCAAAAATGTATTGTTTTCTTCCTGATAAAAATATCCTTACTTAAAATACTTTTCTTTCTCTTTTTTTCTCTCTCTTCTTTTTCTTTCTTCTCTCTGCTCTATCTCTTTCTTTCTTTCCTTTTGTGTTTTTTATATTTATAAAAATTTTAAAAATAATGCAAGATATTTTTATAAAATAAAATATTTTATTAAATTCTACACTTAAATTAAATATAAATTTTATTTTATTTAAAATAAACTTTATTTTTATTTTATAGTATATTAAATATAAAATTTATTTAAATATGCATTTTATTTTATTTAAATAATTTTTATTTTTATTTTATATTATATTAAATATAAATTTATTTTAATATAATAATAAAAATAATTTTTATTTTATATTATATTAAATATAAATTTTATTTAAGCCAAATACTTGGCTGGAACGTGGATAGATTTTATCCATACTTCTCATTTGTTTAAGCGGTGGATAGACCTTATCCATACTTTTCATCGATTGGCCATTTTTTGCTGTTGTGGGGCCATTTGGCCTTGAAATGATGGAGCAACCGACTCCATTATACTATTGTTAGAGTAAATAACCCATGATAGTTTATAAATTATTCGATATTGATTCAAAAGACATTTAAAATTGATTTGAAATTAATCACGTGGAACTCGGATTTGAGTTGCTCGAATAATCGAACGGGCTGAATTCAAATATTAAAATACTTAACTCGAAAGATCAATGAGTTTAATTGAACTTAAATATATTTATAATATTACTAATTAAACTTAATTGATTCACGTTTAACAAAGTTTATTTAAATTTAATCAAATTTAAATTTCAATTTATATAATTTAACAAAAAAACTTATAAATAAATGAATTTAATAGAGTTGGGTTCGAGTATGACGAAATTCAACTCAATTAGACTCGATTATACCTCGTATACTATGACTATTTTAAAGCTCTTTTGAGAATCTAAAAAATTAAAGCTGCACTTCTTTATTTAAAAAAATTATGCATAAAATTATTTATATTTGTATATACACTCACACTTGCATTTTAACAAAAGACACAATTGACAACATTGGATATTCATTTCCATATTGTTATATTTCAATAATTAATTAAAAGAAACAGTATTTGGTTTGACTTAAATTCATTGAAAAATATATAATTTAAATTTAATTTTATTAAAAAGAAAATTTAAAATAATTCAAACTCGTAATGACTCATCAATTTTTAAATCAAGTTCTATTTAATTCAATTTATAGGCCAATTCAAGTTAAATTTTTAAAAATATTTATAATTTGTTTAAAATAAAAATAATATTTTATTTTAAAAATTAAAATTATGAAAATTTGATCATATTTAAAACTTAAAAAATAATATAAATTTCTTTGTATTTTTAATTTAATATCGAAGAAAATCACATAGATATTACTCTGGTTTAATTTAAATAAACCTTATTATCGATTTTAATAATAAAACATGAGTTTTCAAAAACAAAAAACTAAATCCTTGTGAATCATGTCAAACAAATATTATTATTATTATTATTATTTGAATAGAATTAATTTTAGATCAAACAAATAATAATAATATTATTATTTTATATGATTTATCCTTTTTATAGAATCATGTCCATGGCTATCATCAAACATCATCAATTAGTATATCATTACGGTCAAAGCTAACCCTCATATTCATCAACTTATTGTCCTCAATAAATCTCTCAACCAGACTACTATATATAATTCATACTATTATAAATAATTTATATTACTAACAATAAATTAAATAGTTTGTTTTTCAAACATTTCTTCAAATATAACAAGACTACTAAGTATTTTAATTATCAAATTAAAGTAAACAACAACCTAATTACAATGAGCAACAATCTTTTATATCAACATGTAAAACCTTAACTATTTTAGACAGAAATTAAATAATTCCATTCTAATAAAAATTTAAATTTAACTAAATATAACTATGAAATAAAAATGCTAAACAATATAAAAAAAATCTTTCATTCACTCGAAAAAGAATTCTTCAAATAAAATACTCTCCAAATCTATTAGAAATTTGTCATAATATGTCATAGCACATGCTAGGGAAGCCAAAGCTAGGTTCTCCACTTGTACTTTTGGTGACACATAAACAACACATGGATGAACCAAAGTCCAATTTTGCCACGAACTCTCATTTGCCAATATAAATCCGTCCTAGTGCACACAATTCTGTGTTTGCAATTGCATTCTATCTTATTCATATCTATTTTCACAGGCTATATAATTTATTACAGCAGTTTCTTCGCAGAGCAGAAATGGCGACCGAGCGCGGATTCCGGTTTCCACCGCAAACTCAAGACAAACAACCTGGCAAAGAATATGTCATGCACCCACTTCCACAGTCCATTAATCCTCACTACAAGCCGTCCAACAAGTTACTTGTATAACTCATTCTCTTCTTTCTCCTGTTGGCTGATCCTTCTGTTTTTGTCAATTAGTCTTCTGACCCAAGTTTTGGATTTTCAATTACTTGAGTTCGTATTTCCAATCTCAAAGTCTACATTACGTGCAACCTCTTAGTCATGGATACGATTTTCCAATTTAGCTCGGATTACAGTTTCAGCTAATAATCTTTTTTTTTTTTTAACAATTCTTTTTTAAACTTTTGATTTTTTTAAAAAAGGTGAAATGTGAGCACTAATGATTATGGCAGGGGAAGGTAGCTCTGGTGATAGGGGGTGACTCTGGAATCGGAAGAGCTGTGTCCTACTTTTTTACATTAGAAGGCGCAACTGTGGCTTTCACGTATGTTAAAGGACAAGAGGATAGGGACAAGGATGACACGCTCAAAATGTTGCACGAAATTAAGGCGGCTGGAGGTAAAGACCCCATTGCCATTCCTACTGATGTTGGATTTGAAGAAAACTGCAAGCAGGTTGTTGATCAAGTTATTAGTGAATATGGGCAGATCGATATTCTGGTCAATAATGCTGCTATACAATACTACTCTACCAACATTGAAGATATCACTGAAGCTAGGCTTGAGAGGGTGTTTAGAACTAACATTTTTTCTTATTTCTTTATGACCAGGTAAGGAAATTGACCTTTATTAGATGTTATTATTATTGTTTTTTGTTTTGGAGAGCGGATTAATTTGCGGAGATTCAAACTCTAGCATCTACTTCTAAATAATCTCACTTATCACCAGGCTAATACACCAGTTAAATGTTATTATTATTATTATTGACCCTCATTAAATGTTATTATTATTATTATTATTTGTCACTAGAGGCTCGATGGCCTTGCACTACAAGAGAAAAAATAATTTTGGGCAAACTTCAGTTAGTGAAATCAGTACTCAAATTAAATTAGTGAAGTCTCTTATAATACTGGTGAATCGGTTGATAGATGTAATAAAATTTGAGATTTTTGTTTGACGAAACAAAGGTGAGTAAAAGACGAATCAGATTCTGCCTTATGGGCAAGATTAAATTGCAATTGACTGCCCTTTAATCCCAATTGGTGTAGGCATGCTTTAAAGCACATGAAAGAAGGGAGCTGTATCATCAATACCGCATCTCTTGCAGCCTATGTAGGCAGTCCAGAGTTGCTGGACTATAGCTCCACTAAGGGAGCCATTGTGGCATTCACTAGGAGTCTGGCATTGCAGCTGATAGACAGAGGAATTCGTGTGAATGCTGTGGCACCTGGTCCTGTCTGGACACCGTTGCAACCGGCTTCTTCGCCTGCTGAAAAGATCGCAGAACTTGGAAGCGAGGTGCCAATGGACAGGGCAGGACAGCCTTTTGAGATTGCACCATCTTATGTTTTCTTGGCTTCCAATGCGTGTTCCTCTTACTTCACTGGCCAAGTTATGCACCCTAATGGTACGTATTTAGGTCTATTGTAAACAATTTTAAAAATGTTATATGTCAATTGAGACTCTCTTTTTTTAATATATTAAAAAATATTTGATATAAATATTTTGAGTCTAATTAAAATATTTAATATATATATACATTTTGATACTGCAGGTGGTTATATCGTCAATGCTTGATCCTAACGGTGTATTACTTCGCGTGTTGTATTTCTTTTGTTCTCTTGGCAATCGCCAGTGTGAAATAATAATGGAGTTTGGATGGAGCTTCATAAATAAAGCATATGATACTACGATGCTGATGGAAACAGTTTCATAATTTGTCAATTCATTGTGGAATTAGTTGTGCATGTTATCTGATCTTTCATATAATTGCAAACATTTTATTTTCACATTCATCTGTTTAATCCAACAAAAAATAAATCATTCGCATAGAGATTAAAGAATATCTAAAGGATTCAAAAATAATTGTACACATTATTCTCTTAGTTAAATAAGAAAATATGATTCATTAAGTGGAAATGCACATTCATTTAAACTAGTTAAATGCTTCAGATCCGTAGAATATAAATTACTTTAATTTGTAATTTATTGAGACAAAAGAGAGTGTTCTTTGGAAGAGACAAAAAAAATAAACAAATAAAAGATAAATTTAATGGTAACATAAAATATAATTAACTACAATCTCATCAAAAGTAATAATAATGTAATCAAAACAGCAATCATAATTATATTATATTTTTATTATTTTATTTTGTAATATAAAAAAGATGTATTATAATTATAATTTAATATCAATTAAAATATATAATTAATTTATCTTAATTTAATTTATGTTATTTAATATATATATATATATATATATATATATATAATTGTGAATATATATTATAAATTTTAAAAATTTTATCACTATCATCCATGATTTTAAGATGCGATAACATTTGACACCCATCACTAGTTAAACAAAAAAGTATAAAAAACATACGTTTTAATCATCCTTCGATTGTTATATTATTCTTCTAATAACACTGTTTATTGATCAATTTAATTCAATTCAATTTTTAATAAAATTAAATTAATCGAATATTAAATTTATGAAAATTAAATTAAATTGAAAATTTTTTTGAAACAAATCAAATCAAATTAGACTTATTTTAATTTACTTGATTCCATTCAATTTAAATTGAATTTTTTAAAAATATATTGTTGAATTTTTTATATAAATTATATTTTTTATTATTTGTATAATAAATTTAATTATATATTAATTATATCTGTATATATAAATTTAATTTATTTTTAAGTAAAATTATATAAAAATTTATGAAAAATTTAATGTATTTAATTCAATTCAATTTTAAAAATTAAAATTGAATTCAATTAATTAAAAAATCTTTTAAAAATAAGATCGAATTAATTTTTAAATTTGACGAAATCAAAACGAAGAGAAGCAATCAATTAGATTCGTGAACAACTCTCTCAGCTCTCTCCTATAGGCCATAGCTCATTGGGAAAAATGTAGATGGCGGGTCACATTGGCGTTACACCGCTGAGCCAATGTCATGTTTGGGTGGCATTAGGTAATAATTTTTTTGGATGTAATAGTTTATATATATATATATATATATATATATATTTTGAAGTGGTATTTTGAGTGGTATAATTTTTTTTCTTCAAATAAAAATAGCAAATTCTATATAGAAAATGAATAAAATATTTAGGTTTTTGGGTTTTACAATTTTTTCTTTTTCTTCAAATAAAAAATAGAATTTCTTCAAATATTTTTTTCTCGAAAATGAACAAAAATTTTGAATGTCTTGGATACTGCAATTTTTTCTTTTTCTTTCTTTTCTTTTTTCTTCAAATAAAAAATAGAATTTATTCAAATATTTTTTTATGTGTAGAAAATAAACAAATATTTGGATCTCTTAGGTTCTACAGTTTTTTTTTTCTTTTGTTTTTGGCTTCAAATAAAAAATATAATTTTTTTAAATGTATTTTTTTATAATTTTTATTTTTGAATAAATAAAAAATAAAATTTGTTCAAAAATATACAGAATTTGAACAAATTCTATATATGAAATGAAAAAATTCTGTATATAGAATTTCTTCAAATTCTATACAAAAAATGAACAAATTTTCTATTTAAAGTGAAGAAATTTTATATCCAAATAGTGAACCCAACAAAGTTTAGTATAATTACTATTATTATCGGGATCGTTTTTGACTTATTACAATTTTTTTTGAACATATAGAAAATTAATAAAAATAATACAAAATTTGATAAAAAAAAAATATAAAACTGAATAAAAGTAAACTAATTCTGTATTTGACAAAAAAAAAGAAAAAAAGCACCAAATATGTCTTAGTCGCAATAACGTTATAGTTGTCACGAGGTGTGACACCTACAATTTCCTAGCTCATTATAGATCTTAATCCCTATATGTCAATAGGAAACTCAAATAATGTGAATTATATAGTAATAAATTTTATAATATCATTAAATAACATAATCTAATTTAATAGTAAATAATAATTTTTATCTAATTCAACTGTATTTAATTTTATTTAATTTAATAGTATGTAATAATTTATCTAATTCAATAGATAATTAGTAATTATGATATTATAGTATAACAATAATGTAAACAGTAATTTCAATCTCAGGCAAAAGAAAGTGTCTTACTCATCAGCAACCCGCCACATGCGAAATCCTCATTGACACAGTCGCAAAGTGGCAATGGACGTGGCACCAAATGCCCAGGAGGGCTCATCTCAAAGCATGTGGGTCGATATACATCTGCCGAAGTTCTATACCATACTTGCCTATAAAAAACCCAATCTTCTTGCTGCTGCATATGTGTACACAAAAGGATTCTCTATTTGATTTTCTTTCCTTTTGGTAAGAGGCAAGAATTTACATATACCATATTCTGTGCAGAGAGAAGATATGGCAATTGGTGAAGAACAGTTTCCGCCACAGAGTCAACAGCAGCAACCAGGCAAACAATTTGTGATGCACCCAGTTCCCCAAGCCATAAACCATGACTATAAGCCTTCCAACGAGCTCCATATACAATTCCTTCATTTCCTCCTCTTTTTACTATTATGCATATCTATATATTTTTCTTTACTTTTCTTGCCAAGTATATAGAAATCTGGGTCATGCAGAAATTACTATTCCATTCATGTTAATCGCAGGGGAAGGTAGCTATGGTGACAGGGGGCAACTCTGGTATAGGTAGAGCTGTCTGCTACCATTTTGCAGTAGAAGGTGCAACTGTGGCCTCTACTTATGCAAAAGGCGTAAGAAGGACAAGGACGACACCCTGCAGATGCTACGCAAAGTGAAAGTAGCCGATGCAAAAGACCCTATTGCCATAGCTGCTGATATTGGATTTGATGAAGACTGCAAGAGGGTTGTTGATCTAGCAGTAACTCAATATGGAGGGATCGATATTATGGTGAATAATGCAGCTGAACAGCACTTGACTTCTACTATCGAACAGATTACCGAGCCTGTTTAGAACTAATATATTTTCTTAGTTCTTCTTGACCAAGTAAAGAAACTTGCGAAATCGATAATAATTCCTTGTTTTTGTTCTTTTAGGTCATTTAATGGTGATGATGTATATGCAGGCAGTCTTTGAAGCACTTGAAAGAAGGGAGTACCATCATCAACTCGACTTCGGTTGATGCCTATACTGGCAGTCTGGAGCTGCTGGACTACAGCGCTACTAAAGGTGCTGTTGTAGCTTTCACTAGAGGTCTGGCGCTGCAGCTTGTAAGCAGAGGAATTCGTGTCAATGCTGTGGCTCCAGGTCCTGTCTGGACGCCATTGCAACCTGCATCTATTCCCCCTGAAATGGTCAAAAGCTTCGGGTCTCAGCTCCCAATGGGCAGGGCAGGACAGCCTCATGAGATTGCACCTTCCTATGTCTTCCTGCCGTCCAATGATTGTTCCTCCTACTTTACAGGCCAAGTTCTGCATATTTCAGTTTGATTTATATTTTGTACCCTCATATTAACTTTTTAACCACATCTATAACTATACAACACCACATTTGATCCGTGTATGCTGCAGGCTGTATGATCGTCAATGGTTGATTCTTGATCCTGCTTGCAGCGTATTCTCGTCGTTCTGCTAGTCTTGCAAGATACAGCATAATGACTAAATGCATCTCGAGGCTTCTGAATTATGGTCATTTTTGCTATTGAGCTTACGAATATTGATTTGTCAACATTAAGTTTCTGAACTTTTATTTTTAACTGATTTGACTCTTTTTTAACCGCTGCTTCGTAGCAAATGAGTTACTATATACATGTGCTATTAAATGCAAATGAAAAAAAGAGCGATGAAGCTTTTCGTACTTTTTGCATCTCATATTATCATCATTTCTATTATGTCTTTACTCTTGAATAGTTATATGATTTAAATTTTTATTTTGATAAATTTTATAAAATTTAAAAATTTATTTTCAATTTAAGAAAGAGAAAATTATTTTTAAAAATAAATTAATTTTATTTTTATCAGAAAATCATTGTTTATTAATTGATTTTTCTAAATGCGTTAAATATGTAAAAGAATATATAAATAATATTTTTTTATCAAATAAAAAAAGCATTATTTCATTTGAAAATCTGAACATTATATTTATAATTTAATTTCTCACAGTATATAATAGATATTTAATTACCAAATTACTAAATTATCAATAAAAATAAATGCAAACATTTATTAATTTTGCTATTTTTTCATTCGATTCAAATTTCATTAGACTGAAATTTTAAAAATTTTAAATAGGTTCAAAAATTAAATATTCTTATAATATTATCCTAACCAGATATTCAATATTAATCCTATTCAATCTTAATGATATTAAATCTTAACGATATTCAATCTTAATGATTTACAATAGAATTTAAAATTCTCATAATCTATAATATAATTTCATCAAATAAAAGAGAATAATAAAATTTTGATAAAAATAGATCTATTTAAATTATAAATAACTCTCTATTTAAAAAAATTAATTTAATAGCATATTATTCTTTAATGCATTGAATGTAATAGCATATAATGAAAATAAATCTCTTTTAAATAATAAATAAAAAATTTTTGAACATACAAGTATCAAATATTATAAATTTATCAATTTGTATTTGAATACTAGCATTTTACTGATTATTACTGTTTTAATTTTGAAGATGGCATAAAAAGAATGGTATATGAAAATATATTTAATAATAAGACTAATTTTTACCTTTGACATGCTTCAAAAAGAAAAAAATAAATAATATATATATATATACACACACACAATAACAAGAAAAATGATTTTACATAGAAGGTAGAGTGTTTAATAATTATTATTTATATAAACGATATATTTTATAATTAATTTTTAAGTGAAAATTTTATATGTATTTGGATCGATAGAATTTTCAATTGATTTAAATATTAATATTCTAACTTGATTTAATTATTAAAAAATTTTAAACATTTCTATCTTATTTTGACTTAATTAAATTGATTGCTTCTTCATAATTGACTCAATATTTTTTTTATTTATTAACATTTTCTTTAATATTTCATTTTGTTTATTTGTCATTATCAAAATGTATTCATATGAAATATAATTGGAATCTCTTTAAAAAAAGAATATGCTTAACATATATCCTCCGTTACTACTACTTCATTTGCCATGAGTCAGCTATTAAAAAAAGGAGAAATCAACTAAAAATAAAAATTCAGGTGCTCAATGTGGAGAAATCAAAGTTCATGAACTCAATAATAAAGTTCACTGGCCTCGGAATGCATTTTACCTACATATATCTATACCTCCAGGGTCGGACCACGATTGGTAGATAAAAACGAATATGGGCCGCAACAGGCGTTTGAGTGCTCACATAGAGTTGGTAGAGGCTATTACAAATCTTTTATCATGCGTTCGTCTGTAGCCATATGATTTGTCGTTGCATGTGTAAATGTGTTACCTTAGCAAGTACAATATATTCTTTTCTAAGACATGGGAATAATAGCATCAAATTACGCTGTTACAATTGGCATTGCCATTGGCGTTGGCTTTGTGAGTCTGTTAAAGAGTCCCAATGAAGCCGAGACTCGAAGTTCTAATATAATTACAAGGAAAGACAGCTATCCTGTTAGGCAGTTTGTCAAAAACAAAAGCTAAATGGGGCTCTTGTTAGTACCAATGAGATGCAGGGACAAGATGGTACTTTCCACTTGTGTCGAAATCCAACTAAAAACATCTAAGGGGTTTAAAACAAATGAAAAATGAAAATTTTGAGACTCACGAAATGAGAGTGAAAATCTTTGGACTTCTCCACAATATTAAGGAAAGAAGCCACATTAGTAGACAAGGAGGATTTCATCAAGACCGCAATCAAATGACCACTAAATAGTTTGACGATGGTGATATCATGCATCAATGCAGCTATACAATTTGATCTAACACGCCATGTAATATGATCACAGAATCAAATTAAACAAATGGAAGATTATTCATCATCAATCACATCAAAGTAAGCATGTCAAAGTAGGAAAGGTTTAACCATAAATGAAAATGTAAAAGTAGAATTCCGTCATTATTTTTATCTTAATCTCCTAACAAAAGAAATTACTTCAACAATGTCTTACTATCAAACGAGGTCCTTACCGTGCATATATAGGCAATGCAGGACGCAAACCAAAAGCAAATTGGTTTCTCCACAGAACGTCACTTGCATCAGTTGTCCCCTTCTCAGAAGAAGGTAAAAACACAGTTAAGCAGCCACGTTTAAGCTCCACAGCATCAATGACCTCCCTGCATAAGAAGAAAAAGTAAAATAGAAGTAAGCTTCTCTCTCTCTCTCTCTCTTTTTTTGCTTGTTTAGTTCCAAAAAGAAATGGGATTAGAACCTAGGAATATGTTACAAAACCCAATCCCCCACAATGGCCACCGTTGGCAACTACTGTATGCCCTATCATGCTTTTGGATTGACATCATTAAATAATTCAAAGATAGGGGAAAAAAAGCATTCTTGATTAATGACAGTTCCTTGTTCTTTTAGATGCTATTAAACAGAAAACAGGTATACTCTAGCTAGCAGCATGACTTAAGGTTTCTCAACCTGCATATGGGGAACTTCCAGTCGGACTGGGACAGGGCAGGAGACATGTGATGACACATCCAAACTTGCAGCATGTGAAAGTTCCTCGCTCTTTCTCTCAAGTGCCTGAGCAATAATGTTCTCTTGCATGCCCTTTCCCTTCATGGAGGGGTCTGATGCTCCTGTCCTAAAGCCAGAAAATGGACTAGAAACTCCAGTTCGTTTTGAGGTAAGATCTAACCGCTCAATCATTCGTGCAACACCAGCAATTCCTGCACTCATCTCCCTCTGAACTCCTTTGCTGATCTCCTTAACTGAATTATTGCGTGCAAGTAGCTTCTCCTTTATACCACGAGTACTTTTAGAGATGGATTCTTTGTATCTGTTGTGGTACAATGACAATTTTCAGAATCAGTTGATTACAACCAAAAAAGAAAAAAAAAAAAGAAAAACCTCAGTCCTGAAGGAAACAAAATGCCTATATCTACCTGGCTGAAGTGGCAACCCATTTGGATTTAATGGACTCTGAGAAAGATAACACCTCAGATGGAGCTCGGGAAAAATCATCTGGTGGATATCTAAAGAAAACCCCAGATAGTGAACCAGCGAAAAGTGAAATAGAAATATATAGAGCAGAGAGAGATCAGACGCAATAATATCACAGAAGACTTGGGGAAACAAAATGCCAATCACCAAGGGTGTTGTCAAAAAAAAAATAATAATAACAAGCATGTAGCCATGGTACTACAAGATGAAGAAAAATGAAGCCTGAAAACTAAAACAGTAAGGCACTGCATTTTTAGGATCATTATTCTTGCCCTTAAACTCAGTTATTTTCAAGAGCTCCAGAAACATTGATAATCAATATGATAATGTTAGAATCAGAAATTCAAGTTTTAGACTAATACCTTGGTTTGGGAGGAATATCTGTGTCAATAGCAGCGCTAGACATCACATTCACAACAGGAGGGACCACAGATGGCAGAGGTTGTGATGCCATTAGTGAAGTTGGTGAATTACTCTCTGATGACCCATTAGATACATCTTGGCCTTCTTCTGCAGAAATGTACGTTTGCTGAGTATTAGGTACATTAACAGGCGAGTTAAATATGAGCAACTGGGAGGGACCCTGTCCAGATGATCTCTGCCTCTCCCTTCCATTAACATAACGAGCTCTGCTTGCAGCAGCCAGCTGCTGCATAATACGCTCATCAAAATCAGAGTCATCTGAGTAAGAATCCTGAAAAGTTCCACATCAAACTGTAAACAATGAAAAAATTTGAAAGCAAACTATGAAGCGACAATAATTGTCAATATTGTTCAAAATGAAATCGAAAAAACCTGTTCCACATCAGAATCCTCCTGAGAATAAAGTTGGTTTGCAGATGTAGCAGAAGATGTGGTCCTTGACCTTAAACATGTCTCAGTCTCAACAGCAGCTAGAAGGTCTTGGCTAGAAAAGTAGAAGTAAGATGGAAGGGGCCAAAAAGAAATATTAGCCAATCAAATTTCAATTATCAGCAGAAAACACAAAAAATGTGTACGAGTGCAAGAGTTTGTGCATATGCATCTATGCTTATCCACAAAGAGACACACATAGAGCAAAAATTTATAAGATGCATACCAGGCAGGGTCCTTCAGGACAAGTAGCTGCCAACATATTGGGCACTCTTTGCTTCTCTGTGACCTAACCATGAAACAGGTTCAATTAATAGTGACCGTATGCATTATGATCTCATGCAGCAGATGCATGTTCCCAGCAGAAGGTTTAAATACCATTTTTCTAGTTCTCTAAAATGAAATATTGTTCTGTGAACCTACCACTCAAGAATACATTGAAGATGATATTCATGTTTGCAACAAGTGACCTGAAACAAGAAACAGATGAGAAAAGGTTGCAATCAGATGGGGAAAAAAGTAGCACAATAGCCTCATTATCAAAGAAGGAAAATACAATACAATGGAAAATTCAAATTGATGCTATGAATAGAACAGCTTAAGATGGCAAAATCTTTTAGAACCAAAACCCCCTATAATTTAATAACACATCCATAAGGACCATAACACCATAAAATAACTAGTCAATTGTGAAATTCCTTAACTACTCTCCCTATCTTTCTCTTTTGCTAAAGAACCCAACTTAAAAAAGAAGGGTTAGTTGTTAGTGACTCAACTCAACTAGGTCTTAGGGTTTTAACCAAAACCAGTTAGCTTCAGCTACGTGGATCTTTCTCTTCTGTACATTTCCTTTCAAATAAAACTGAAACCAAGAAACCAAAAGTCAATTATTTAACAACTGGATTCCATGTGACAGTTAACTAGGACAAACATTAGAATTCCCATTATCATCGAGTTCGACTGTAGTAGAATTTCTTGTTCAATCGTCAATGTCACAAATTAACGTTAATCAATTTGATCATATACAAAAATTAAAGCAAACATCATCATCACTCTTGAGATAAGTTTAAAAAAAAAAACATTATTACAAAGAAAACATCTGCACTTATGAAAAAAAATGGTAAACAATAATTTAAATCAAAAAAAAAAATTAGCAGTGTGTGTCATCCATACTTCTACCTGTAATAGGTATTTGTATTTATCCGGATCTCGTTTTCTCGTTATCAGTTGACAGAATCGAAGCTATTCTATCTAATTATTTTTATATTTATACGTAGTTTTTCTAAGTAAAACAAAAGCCATGAAAATTTAAATTGCAGTGATTATCTCTTTTTTTTAAAAAAAAATAATTATAGCAAAAAATCAACATTCAATTGCAAATTAATCATATTCAAACTAATACATTCAACGATCTGTTAACAAAAAAAAAATCAATTAACAGAAAGAAGATAGAGAAATATCATACAGTGGAAGGGTCTTGAGCAGTGAAAGGGTCAAGGCAGATACTGCAAACCTCCTCGAAAGCATCGTCAACTGCGGCAGCAGCTGCTGAAGTAGAAGCAACCGAAATAATGGCGTTGAAGTCAGAGGAGGAGGAAGTGAAATTCGCCATCTGAGCTGATGATCAGAAGGAAGAGAGGAGAAGAGATAAAAAGGAAGAAACCCTAGAAACAAAGCAAAGAAGACGAGTATATATTGTGTGTACAAGTAAACTGGTCAAAGAAAAGAATTTGATGAAATGAAAAGAAAATGGAGAAAAGGATGGAGAAATCCGATTCAGACGCTTTGATGGAATCAAATTTATTTAATTTTACGCGTCAGTCAGTCGCTGATTATTGGATTTATTATCAATCATATTATATTTTTTTTCTTTTTTTCCATTTCACTCCTCTTATTTTACTGTATTTTATTTCATGTAAATATCGACGCTTCCACTATTATAAATTGTCCATTTGGTCGTTAAGGAATGTTTTTTAATTGTTTTTTTTAAACTTAAACGAACTTAATTTTATCATTTATCATGTCTATATTAAACGAGAAAACAGAAAAAAATTATTAATGTAATTTTTATTTTAGCAATTAAATTAAATATTTAAAATAAATTTATAATAAATATAAATTATTTTATTTCTGTAAATATTTTTATTTGTTTAAAAAATATGATGTTAATTTAAATTGTAAAATTATTATAGTAATTTATCTAAAATTTTAATTAGTATAGTTCTCTTAAAATTTTATGATGTTAATATAATTTAACTTTCTCATTAAATTATTTTTTAATAAATAAAATAAAATAAAAATTTCAAATAAAAACTTTAAAAAAAAGTCATTAAAATAAAATTTTAGTATATTAAATTCTTTTAAAATTTAAATTTTTAAACAAGGTCTAAGTATTAACAAGTTAAGTTATGCATATATGGTCAAAATTATTATTCTTGTTTATTCCTCCAATTAAAATCTTTTTAACAAAAGAAAATAATGTAAAAATACTTTTTTTCTTAGCATTAAGAGAGGGATTTTATCATTAACCCGAATATTCTTTTTATCTGTTGAAATGAAATATATAAATAATTCTTCCTTTTTGCATAAATATATTAAATTTACTGCAAAAATAATTGTAACCAACAAATAAAATATGACAAAATCTTTATTTTTAAAATAATAATTTATTAATCTAATAGTGTGATGATTGAATATATATATATATATATATATATATATATATATATATATATATATATATATATATATATATATATATATATA
>CATIWR010033921.1:0-54694 GCA_949677035.1 Omphalea diandra
AAGTAAATGTTTGATTGTGTGTAGGATGGATAAAACCTATATGCATATGTATTTTGAACATGAATGATATGAGTTATGTAAATGAAAATGGTCGTTACATTTATTGGTATCAGAGCTAAAATGAATTGGTCATTACATATGCCATGTCATTTGATCCCTATTAATTTATTTAAGTGGATTATAATTAAATGCATGCCTAAGGCAGTTAATTAGACTAATCAATAACTCAATTAAAATATTTAAAGTGAACCAAAGATGCTCAAAGGCTAGAGCCTAAAATCCAAATAGTTTGGGGTGCCTAACCTATTCCTTAAATTGTACCTAATTTTCAAGCTTGATCTCTGATGTGGTGGAGATGAAATGAGCCTTCTAATTGACTTAGCTTAGATTCAAATTTTGCCTTCCTTGGACTCTTGTCCTGACCAAAGTCAAGTAATGACTCTACATTCTTAGGGATAATATCAATGTATAATCCTGCCTTAGTCCCCTAATGACCACCACTTGTATACATGGGCTTTGAAATTCACATAAGGCCTTAAGGATCCTTTGTTAGTCTAATGTGTGCCACATTTTAGGGTTATCACTAAGGTGAAACCCCTATCCTCTCGATCCCCTATTAATTGATAAAAAGATGGAGTCATAAGCAAGATTCCACTAGTTTGAGCAAAACAACTCGAGGCATTGACATAAACCTTGCTCATCTAACTTATTCCTAAACACCCACTTGTAACCAATAATCAAATGTTCTTTTGGCCTAAGAATAAGTTTCCAAACCTTGTTTCTCTCAAATTAGTTAAGTTTCTCTTGCCTAGCAATCGCCCAACTCTCATCATTAAGAGTATCGTCAATTGACTTTAGCTTAATTTAAGAAACAAAATCAAGATTATTATTTAATACATGTAATTGAGCTTTAGTACTTACTCCTTTAGTTGTTTTACCAATTATTAGATTCTTGGGATAATCCTTGGAATACCTCTAATCTTTAGGGAGTTCTTGAGCTTGGTTCTCCTTTTATTGGGATAAGGCTTGCTCTACCTCTTGTGATGGCTCATGATGCTCAAAATTAATCATAGTTTCCTTAAGTGTTGAGTTTAACTCTAACTTTTTAAAGTTACCTATAAGATCATCAACAAGAGAATTTCTAAGATTATGTTTACTATATTCATTAAACACAACATGTATAGATTCTTTAACTACCATATACTTTTTGTTAAATACCCTATAAACTTTGCTAGAGGTGAAATATCTAAGAAAAATGCCTTTATTGATTTTTGAGGCAAATTTTCCAAGATTGTCCTTGAGATTAAGAATGTAACATTTGCAATCAAATACTTTAAGGTATGAAATCATAGGCTTTCTTCCATTCCACAACTCATAAGAGGTTTTACTCAAAATGGGTCTTTTGAGAACATGGTTTGCAACATAACATGCGGTATTAATGGCTTTGGCCTAAAAGTAATTAGGTAAAGAGTACTCATTAAGCATTGTTCTTGCCATCTATACAAAAGTTCTATTTTTCTTTTGCACAACACCTTTTTGTTATGATGTTCTAAGAGTGGGGAAATCATGTAAAATCCTATTTTCCAAATAATAATTTTCAAAGCTTTCATTTCGAAATTTTTTTCCATGGTCACTTTTAATAGATGAAATGAAGTAACCTTTCTTCTTTTAAACATGTTGGGCAAAAATTTTAAAGGCTTCAAATGTATCACTCTTATGAGTAAGGAAGGAGACCTAAGTGAACCTAGAATAGTCATCAACAAGCATAAATGCATTATATTTTTCACCAAAACTAGCATTTTTAGTGGGTCTAACTAAGTTCATATAAATGAGTTGAAGAGGACTAAAAGTACTTACAACATTTTTGGTTTTGTAGGATGCTTGATGTTATTTCCCCATTTGATAAGGTCCACATGTCTTTTCTTAGGTATATTTGAGCTTTGGAAGACCTTCTACTAGCTCTCTTTTTGTAAAAGCTTTATGCTAACATGTCCAAGTCTCGTATGCCAAAGCCAAGATTCATTGCTAATCGAGATAAGACACTTAAAGGATTAGTTAGCTATATAGTTTAAGTCAATTAGATAGGTATCTCTTTCACCCTTAAAGACTATCTTTTTATCCATTAAAGTGGTAACCCAACATTCTCTAGGGTGAAAAGTGACTTAGTTATCTTTATCACATAATTGACTTACACTCAATAGATTATGCTTCAAACCATCAATTAAAAGGAAATTGTCAATTAGAGAGCAACCTTTCTTACTAATGATTCTAATACTAATTACCTTACCCTTAGTATTATTCCTAAAAGTGACAATGATACCATCCTTTTCCTTGATACATGTGAATAGTTTTCTATTTTCAATCATGTACTTTCAGTCTCCACTATCCACATACCAATCATTATTTTCCTTGATGGCTTTCAAGCATTCCTATAAAATAAAAATTTTCACCTTTGTTTAAGTATCCAAACATACTTGGGTCCTTAGAGTTTAGGCTTAGAAATGTTCTCCAATTTAAGGTGTACCTTTTTAATATAGCAAAACATATTTATATGCACAAACTTCATACAATAATGTCATTGAAGTTTAGACTTATAACTCTTTTTCCTATGAGCAACCTCAGCATGAGTACGAGGCCTTCTTACACTTTGGCTATATGAATGAATGCATGTGCAAGAGTGATGAGGAGTAGAAAAGAAGTTTTTATATGTGTGTTTTTAAGCATGCCTCTTAATATACATATATGCATCATTTGCTCTTTGAGGCTTAGCTCTAGAGCTTTGGGTGCTCTTCCTTTGCGCTTAGGCATAAGAGGTTTAGTGTCTGGTGCACTTTTCTTCCCAATCACCTTTATACTAGAAGTTTGTAGTGTAGAGGCTCTAATCAAGATGGGTGGAAAAGATGTAGAAGATAAGGCCCCATTGAAACCAAGTCCATGTCTTACAAACAGTGGTCTTTGAGATATAATAAATGTATCCAAACCTTATTTTCCTTTGTGAAATCTAGATATAAAGTTCCTTAACTCAATGACTTCAACTTTCAAAGAATCATTTTCTTTTCTCAATGAGTCAATGAAGGATGAAGTTTTAGAAAGATTTTATAATGATTTCTTGAATTCTTCATTTGAAGTTCTCAAATCATTTATAAGATCATTCAAACATTTAAATTCATCCTTAAGTTTAGAACACCAATTCTTATAAATTTTCATTTTTGATTTATACTTGTCACGTCTTAATGACATAGATTTAAAAAGCTTATCATCCTTATCTTCAAATGCATCATAATCATTAGAAGAATCAGAAGAAATACTTACCTCATATGAGTTGTCCTTTTGAGCAATGAAGTAAAAATTAGCAACCTTTTCTTTTTTAATGTTCTTCACTTGAGTCATCATCCCATGTAGTTTTGAACCTTTTCTTTTTCTCCTTGTCCCATTTATTCTTTTTCTTTAATTTGAGATATTTGAATCTTATGTTACCTTTCTTCCCATTCAATGCAAGTCACCTCATTCTTATTTTCTTTCAAATTCAATGATGATATCTTTTTGAGTTTCTTTCTTTCTTTTTTCCTTTTCATGAGCTCTTTGGACCTCATTGAGAGCATAGCAAGTTTTTCTTCTTCCTTCTTACTCTCATCACTTTCTTTAGTGCTTTCTTCCACCTTTTTATCTTTGTTTGAGGATTTGAGAGCAAAAGTCTTTTTCTTCGCCCTTTTCTCCCTAAATTCTCATCTTTTTCATTTCCTCATCCTTTTTGAGAATCATCTCATGAGTGAAAATTTTTCCAATAAGAACATCGGTTGGCACCTTCCTAATTTCTTGGTTGAACTTTGAATGCTACATAGCCTTGCCTCAAATTTCTCCATATAAAGCATCTTTAGGGTTTTAGTGTTTACCTTATGGTTGGTGAGAACTCTTTCATACTTCTTTATATTATTGACAATGGCTAAAAGTATATTTTTCATGTCGATGATCGATTCATTCTCCTTTATTATGAAAAGCTCTCATTCAGTTGCATACATCTTTAATCTACTAGATTTCATAAGATTTGTACCTTTATGGTAATTTTCTAGAGCCTTCCATATTGCATGGGTAGTTTGACAATGTTTGACTTTTCCAATCTCTTCTCTTGACATAGACTCAAGAGAATTGGCATTACCTTTTTATTCTTCCAATTTGACTTTTTATGAGCTTCAACTCATTCTTCTCTTAGGAGTAATTCTTCACTACCATCCATTACTATAGTGGGTGGCTTCAATTCCTTAGCAATAATGTCTTATAAATCCATGACATCACTATCATAGTATATCTATGTTTTATACTTCTAATGAGTATAGTTATATCCATCAAAGAAAGGTTTAAGGTCTAAGTTGATTTCTTCTTGTGCCATGATCTTTTCTCATACACTTAAGGCTTATATTAAGGTTAGGTTTTGATGCCACTTATTGGCCCTTGTGCACTGAGAAGGGAAGGGTTAAATTGATCAAAAATTTTAAATTTTAGAGGCAAAGTTAGAGAAGCGAGTTTAAAAGAAAGAGTAGGAGAATAGAAGACATAAAGGATTTATAGTAATTCAGGTGTTAAAAAACCTTACATCCACTCCCCAATTAACTAATTAGGTATTTTACTATCATTAAGTGGTGTTTTACACTAGCTCACACCTAACTAGTAATGTATTTTACAGGGCTCACACATAACCTTACAAGTGTTTTTTTAAGGCTCATACTTAACCTATACAAGAGTTTGCTTTATAAGGATCACTTTAAAACCTAAACCTAGAGGTGTTTAACGGCTCACACCAAACCTTAACAACTCATTCATAAAGAATTAATGAGAGAGGGTTGAGAAATAAATTTACAAGAGTTTAGCCATAATAAATTATTATTCTCTTGCATTTAAGACCATTTGGTGGAGTATTTATAAGTTCCTACCACTAAATAGCAATTACAAACAAAACTATTTTCAAATCTCTAAAGTTGATGGCAAAATCTTGCACATAATGCTTATCAAATGAAAGTCATAGTCGAGACAAAAAGTCATAGTCGCAAAATCTTTTCACTCTGAATTTTTTTAAGTCGTAATTGCAAATTTCAATTGTGTTTAATGGCTAGTCATACATGGCAATTCAGTATTGGTTGATCTAAAACTAGTCGTTAGATCCCTCTTAACCATGTCAAAAGTAGAGGTCGTGAAATGAAAGGGTTGGCCGTTATCTTCTCTATGAATCATACTAAACTATGGAGTTCTTGAATTTTTATAAGTCACAATTGCTATGTCAATGTCACAGTTGTGACTTTTGAATAGGCAATTGTCTTCCTTACACATGGCTTCGTTTGGTTGAATGTATAGAGTCCCTCTAATGAGTTTAAAGATCACGGTAGCTACCTCCACCATGACATGGATTGCAAATCCATTTAGACATATTATTTTCCAACTTTTGATAAGTAGAAGTCATGAGCTTGCATTCTTAGTTGCAACTTTGGACTCATTTTTCACACTTAGCACTATAAGCTTTCATCCAACTTTCAATAAATTCCTATCTTAATTTCTACAAAATAAACACTTAAATATGAGATTAGAATCTTTCAATTTATATTATCAAGATAAAAAGAGAGGTTTGACTTAGGTTTGAATAACCTAGTCTAAAAATTTCATAATTGTGATTTAGAATGGTGATGCAAATAAGACTTTTGTTATTCTAGTCAATGTATAATAAGTATAAGTCATGGATAACTTAGATTGTGTTTGTCTTATTCAAAATGATAATTAGGTTACCTATTGGATTGTGCTTAAAATTTATTTACAATTTATGATTTAAATAAATAGAATTTTGGGCAAATTTTAGGACATTTTATGCCTAATCTCTAATGACTTGGAATGAAATTTAGAAATGCGATTTTGAAATAGTTATTTGACAAAAGTTAGCATGAAACAGTGTAATGTGTGATAGTTTGACTCAGCCTTGAATAGGATTGTAATTGTGTGTTTTCTAGTTTAGTTGTCCTCAATGAAAATAATTGAAAATCTTTACAGTTTAGTTGTCTTTAATGAAAATAGTTGAAAATCTTTAGGAACATAATTTGAAAAGTATGAGATAAGAAGCAATTTTTCTCATAATTATGAACAAATTGGTGAATGCATGGTGTCTGCAAGACATGATTTTTCTTTTTTGTATTTTTATTGCTTTGGGATAGATGAAAACAATAGAAATGTTGCTGGAATGAAATTTTAAGGTATAAGGGCTAAAGCATGGCCTATGCACCACTATTCAAA
Organism: Omphalea diandra; assembly: GCA_949677035.1. Lineage (NCBI taxonomy): Eukaryota > Viridiplantae > Streptophyta > Magnoliopsida > Malpighiales > Euphorbiaceae > Omphalea > Omphalea diandra. The sequence continues at coordinate 6,271 of CATIWR010033921.1, forward strand.
AACATCAAATGCAGGTTCATTGTTGTTTTATTTTCCATTTTCCATTTCTTCACCATGATAATGTAAGCAACTTATTTGTTGAAGGATGAACTCAAACACAACAATGGAATGAGAGAGATAGAATCATCATACACAATGCATTTATTATGAAAAGTTAGATTTGCTTAAATTCTCATGATAAATTGGGCATGGCTCTCTTATTTGGAAATTTAGACATTTAAGGAAATTTGGTAAACAGTGTAAATAATTACCTTGGATAATTTTGATTAAGAAATTTGCTTGAATAAGTACAATTGGGAAATGATTGCTTGTTTAAATTCAAGTATTTGCATGTTAATTTGTTAAGAACTTTTACACTAATTCTAGAACAAGGAATGCAATCTTTTGAGGCTAAATATTAATTTACATTTGATTAAGAAAATGATTTAGGCATTCATTGTGTTAGCATATTTAGCCCCATCCATACGTTCAACATTTGTATCCCTTGCACCCTCTTTGAGTTTTGCAATACACTCTAGAAGTGTATGTAAGCATTTTTCTTGGTACCCTTAACTTTACAATATAACCCATATTATGGCCTACCCTTCATGAGAATTCTAAGATTGAATTTCTTTTCAAGTAATGTTAGAGTTTCCATTATGTCTATGTTGAGAAAGTTGGAATTCTTTCTTATATGTATACTTAAGCATAAGTTGCAAGTGTTTGATATATGGAAGAAAATATGGAAAATGTAATACTTGTATCTTTACAAGCGGTTGATTATTTAATTTAGATTTTGTTTCTAAAAAAAAAGGTGGAAATTGTGAAGTTCGTTTGAGTTTCAATTTCTAAATTTTTAAAGCTCACAATTGCATATAACAACATTATGTTAACAATTTGCTCTTGAGATTTATGTAGAATGATGATAAAATGAGTGATTGTTGCTTAAGAATATAAGAATGAAGGGTTTGATAAGTGGAGAAATTTTTAAAAACATATGAGAATTTTTAGTATTACTTGATTATTTTCATTTTTGGGATTCCTTACTTGTACATTTTATCCTTCTCTTTGACAAACCATTGCCTATTAGCCACATTACAAGTCAATAAAAATCTTTTGATCCCTGGTTAATTGTATAATTATATTAGTTGAGATTGATTGGAAGTTCTTGCTTATGGAATTATAGATAACATTAATTTAGGACAAGATTTGACAATACTAGCTTGTATTATGTTTAATTTTAAATTGCATCAAAGAAGAAAGAGGTATATTATGGCCTTTGTGAATTGATTTGTACTTAGAATTGCTTGCAAGGTTTTGAAAATGGAATTGAATGTTCTAAATTACCTTGTGAGTTTTCATTGTTTGATTTGTTATGGAATTTTTCTAGGTCCACTAGATTGCAATGTTTGAATTGAGAGATTCTCTTGTTAATTTCTTGCTTTGTTTGAGGACAAGCAAAACTCCAAGTTTGAGAGAGTTTGATAGGGATTCTTTTAACATTTATTTCTAGGTTAGGGTTCAGGAATTTTTCTAGTTTTCATAGTGTTTTTATTCTAAAATAAGCACATTTTATGTGTCTTTTATGCTTATGCAGGAATCTCTTGAAAAGGAGCTCAATTGCATTTTCCAGCAAAGTTGCATGGGCTACTATAGGGCCTACATATTTGATCATACAAGGTTATAGAAATTGACCAAGTTAGCAGTGCATATTCAGTTTGCTAAATAAGTGCATGGGCAATTATAGGGCCCATGCATCGGGTCATGCAAATAAGCAAAAATAGATTCATGAAATGCAAAAAAGGTTTTCTTTTAAGTAGTTAAGAGACCAATTGGGACATTCATTCTAGAGCAAAAAAAAAAAAAAGAAGGCAAAATTGAAAAGAGAAAAAGGGATCTATGACCTACTCTAAATTTGTGAGAGAATTTTGAGAGATTTTAGAGAGTTTTTCTTAGGGTTCATTGTGTATAACAAGATTATTCTTCTATTAAATATTCTTCCTCTAAATTCAATGGGTGTCTTCATCTCTTCTTCTTCTTCTTCTAAAATGAATTAATTCTTTAATTATAGGGATTAAGGTAAAAGCCCAATACTTTTTCATGGTTATATGAAGGAATTTTTTTCAATTGTGTTGGATTTTCTTGATTTAATATGTTTGATCTTAATATGTTTGATCTTAATTTGCTTGTATGTATGAATGACCACATATATGTAAGGCTTGAGATTCTAAATAAGGGAGTGAAAGTGAAAGTCTAGAGTTATTCCTAACGTGTTAAACTAGAAGATTGAGACCACGAAAGTAGGCTTAAATTCTAGAGATGTCTACAAATTATTCAAAAAACTTAATGCATTGTTATTGAATTTTGCAACCATGAGTTTAAGCATAATTTCAGTGATAATAGACTTAATTTTGCTCGAGAGAGATAGTTGAGTAATTAAGGAAAATCCATCTTCAAGCATAACTTATTCACATTAGAGATAAACTCTTAGTATAATTGTGAAAAAGTATTATGGTGGACTCGAATTCTCTAGAAACCATTTGCATAAAAATTTTCTTTTATTTAAATTATGCTTTGTTAATTAAGTTTAGAATTTCCAAATTTTTAGTTACTTATTCTTTCGTAATTCAATCACTATATAATAGGAAAAACTAGGTTTTTGTTGGTACTTGTAAAAATCAATTTTCATGGGAACGATCTCTACTTTTTATTATATTACTTAAAGCAATTTGTGCACTTGCAAGAGTTTTACACCTAACACATATGATAGTTTGCGTGACAATAATATTTGATAGCCTATATGACATTAAAGATTAGAAATTCTTTATTACATGCATGGATGGGTGATGGATTATTTATATCAAAAAGTTTGTTGTGTTATTTATGATTTAAGTAACCTTAATTATTTACTTACTAAATATGTAAGCTCATTCCTTTGCATTTAATATTCTTTTAGGAAAAGTAGACCAAATATTGCATTTAGTCTGAATTTTAAAGTTGTTGTCTAGCATTTTGATAGAGGTTAGGCCAATATATGATCTTTTAGTGTATTGTTCTTTTATCCATGTATGTTTTGCTAGTTTGTAAAATAAGATATGTGATGTTCAAACAAATGAAGATGGAATCCTTAATGATAATGGGATAACATAAGAGAATTTTAATGATATTATGACATTTTAGTACTTCATACTTTATGGATGAGTTAATACATATGCATGGAAATGTTAAATATAGATTAATAACTCATGCTACCTAATAAACTGAGTAAAGTTAAAAAAATTTGAAAGGGGATGTCACATACCCAATCAACTTAAGACATTTTTTACTATGGCCAATCACTATTTATTTTTTAAAAAAAGAGTTACGATGATATTTTAAAAAAAATCAAAATTTGATTAGAAAAGAAAAATATTTGTGTATAGACATATTTTCCTTTCTGTCTATCTGATAACAAAATTAAACAAAATAGAATTAGATCTCATTTCTATTATACAAGTCACTACTATACAAAACATTTCATTATTTTTTATTTTAATCTTTGATTTTATTTCATATATTGATTCTATATAATTATAATCATAATCATTCCTTCAAAACCCTAATTGATAACTAAAATGTAGATAAAACCTAAAAATAATAAAATTTTCAAGGATAAAAATAAAAGAATGAATATTTAAACCAAAACCCATGTTACCAACGTCATATCAATCCAAACAAATACATATTGTAAAATGAACAATAACCAAATAAGTTTCACAAATCCATAAAAGAAAACTAAAAGCATAATTAAATCAATGTAGGAAGTAATAAAAAATAAAAGACAATCAAGACCTTTATAACTACTTGAGACCAAAAAGAAATTTGTTGGACTAGGTTATTTAAACCTAAGTCAAGACTCTTTTTTGATCTTGACAATATAGATTGAAAGGTTCTAATATCAATTTTAAGTGTTGTTTTTGTAGATATTAAGATAGAATCTCATTAGAAGTTGAATAGAAGTGATTAGAAGCAAAATCTCATAGTATGAAAATCTACCTTCGAAATTAGCGACTGCAAATTTTGAAAAGTGCAGTTGAGATTCAAAAGTCGCGACCGCGAATTTTGGTAGCGCCCACGAACTGGTGAAACAACATCTCTATCTTAGACAAATGATTTCATGGTAACTATCGCATCTAAAGAAGGAAAATAGTGACTGCGAATTTAAGTAGCGATCGCGAATTTTGAGATCCATTAGAAAGATCAAACATCTAGTTTTTTAAAAGACCAACAGTTTTATGCCATATGGACTAGTCGTTAGACATAGTTCAAAAATAGTGACAACGAATTTCATTTGATAAGCATTTAATGTAAGATAAGTCTGGCATAACTTGGAAACTTAGACGTAGTTTTATTGTAACATCTCTTTGGTGGTTATTGCATATAAATACACCACCAAATGGACTTGAATGCAAAAGGATAACCATTGATTGTGCCAAAATTGTTAAAAAGTTAATTCTCAACTTTAACTTTTTATTTCTTTATATAGTTTGGTGTGAGCTTTAAACACTTTGGATTTATGTTTAAGAGTGAGCCCTTGTATAAAAAAAACTATTGTTTAGGTTTGAGAGTTAGCTTAGTTATAAAACTCTTATATAGGTTAAGTGTCAGCCTTTGGGAAAAAACTTGTGAGGTTGTGTGTGAGCCTTGAAACACAAGTTGTAAGGTTTAGTGTGAGCCTAAACACTAAGTTAAGTGTGAGCTTATAAAACACTAGTAATTGAGTGAAACACCCAACTAGTAAATTAGGGTATGGATGTATGGTTGGTTAATACACGAACCACTATAAAACTCTTGTGTTCATTTTTCTCCTACTTTTTCTCTATTCTTTCATTTTTGTGAGCTTTCTCTGAATCAAAAGTTCAAATTAGCCATTAATTCAACCCCTCCCCTTCTTGGTGCACTAGGGCCAACAATTGGCATCAGAGCTAAGTCTCCATTCAAGCCTTAATTGTGTAAGAAAAGATCAATGGCACAAGAATGAGTATACTCTCACTTAATCCTCACTTTGATGGCAATGATTATGCTCTTTGGAAGCATAAAATGGAGATCTATCTTGATAGCGATCTCATCAACTTATAGGATTATATACTTGAAGAGCAAAAACCTCTTACAATGATGGTTGAAGGAGTAGAGGTGGCAATTGCAAGAGAAGAGTAGAATGAAGCATAAAGAAAGGCAAATGGGAAGAACAAGAGGGCAATGACTATTCTCCTAAACTCCATGTCAAGAGAAGAAATTAGAAGAGTTTAACATTGACAAACTACACATGCCATATGGAAAGCACTAGAAAACTATCATGAGGGCATAACTCTTATGAAATCAAATAGGTTAGAAATGTATGTGATAGAGTGGGAGCTTTTCATGATGAAAGACCATGAAAGCATCACTAAAATGACAAATAGACTCTTCTAGATTGTCACAAACATGAAAAAGTTTGGAAGGATTCTCACTAACTATAAGGTAAATACTAAAAAATCCTCAAATCTCTTTCATTAGATAAATTTGGTGTAAGAGTATGCAACATTTAAGAGTCTAATCCGAAGATTGGGAAAGCGCCAACCGATGCCCTTATTGGTAAGCTTTTTACTCATGAGATGACTCTAAAAAAGGATGAAGAGATGAAGAAGCTAAGAGGACAAAGAGACAAAGAGTAGAAGAAAGCTTTAGCCTTCAAAGCTTAAGAAGATTATTCAAGCTCAAGTGACTCAAATGAAAGTGACAAAGAAGAAAAAGAGCTTGCCAAAAATATCAAGAAGGACCAAGGAGTTGATGAAAAGGAGAAGAGAAAGAAGAATCCAAAGAAAGTCATCTTTCTATCATCATGAGGAAAAGAAGAAAAGCTTCAAAGCTACTTGGGATGATGATTGAAATGATGAAGAAGAAGAAGATGAAGTAGCAAACATTTGCTTCATGACTCAAAAAGACTCCTCTAAAGAGGTAAGTACTTCTCTACACTCTTATGATGAGTATGATGCATTTAACGATGTAGATGATGAGCTTCTTGAAGCTCTTGCTTTGAGATGTGATAAATATAAATCACAAATGAAAACTTACAAGAAAAAATATTCTAAACTAGAGGATGAATTTCAATTCTTAAATGATCTTGTAAGTGAGTTGAGGACTTCTAATGAAGAACTCAAAAAGTCTTAAGAGAATCTTTTTAAGTCTTCATCCTCTTTTAACTCCTTGAGAAAGGAAAATGATTCTTTGAAGGGTGAAGTTATATAACTTAGAAACTTCATCTCTAAATTTTGTAAGGGGAAGGAAGCTTTGGTTACACTTATTGTATCTCCTTTAGTTAGACATGGTCTTAACTCTTTGAGAAAGGAAAATGATTCTTTAAAGGGTGAAGTTATAGAACTTAGAAACTTCATCTCTAAATTTCACAAAGGGAAGGAAGCTTTGGATACACTTATTGTATCTCCTTTAGTTAGACATGGTCTAGGCTTCAATGGAGCCTCTTCATCTACTTCTTCTCTCACTACATTCATTAGAGCATTAACACCTCAAACTTTAAGTATTGAGGTCATGGGGAAGAGAGGTGCTCCTAGCATTAAGCCACTTATGCCTAAGGGTAAAGGAAAGGCCCCCTAAGGCTCAAGAGCTAAGGATCAAAAAGTAAATTATGCTTACATTTATAACAAGAAGCATGTTCAACCATAAAAACATAAAAAATTCTCTTGCACTCCCAATCACTCATGCACTTGCATACTTATTGTAGGATGGGTACCAAAGCAAAGTGTTAGATATTATAGGATGGGGTCACATTCACTTAATTCTCATCATGGACAATCTAAAGGTGAATGGAGATGGCTAATGAATAAGGGATAAAGTTTCAAATGGTTATTTGGTGTCAAGTCATTGATACTAAACTTGTAATGTATCCCTTGTCTCTTATGTTTTTAACTTAATATATTTATACATACATTTAGGGAGAGTTTTATTGCTTGATATATTTATGTGTTGACATGTTTGATTTGATTTGATTGATTGTGTGATGGGTTGAATCAATTCATTTTGCATTTAAGATTTCTACATTTCAAATGTTCAAATCAATCATAAAAAATCATACTCTATCCTAAGGCCATATATGAAAATTATTAAATTTCTAGCCTTATTTTGTGTGTTCAAGTATCTTTAAATGTTTGAATTATTTTTCATTTATGTTTTTTTATATATAAAATTTTCATGCAATTTATAGTTTATCCATTTATCTTCTTATTTGACAAATTTTGATCAATTGTGCAAAATTACTTTTGTTTGCTATTATGATTTGAGTTTGTACAATTAACAAGTTTGTGGACATTCCCTCTCATATTCCCCATTCTCTCTTATTCCTTCCTATTTTCTCTGTTTTTTATCTTAACAAAGTGGGAGAGATAATTGACTGAATATACAAAGAGGGAACATACAAAAAGGCGAGATAAAATTGAACTACATTTGTAATAAGCTGAGACAATTATCTTATTAGAATAACTAAGAGGGAGTATTGATTGAGGGGTAGCAATTTCATACTTATGATTTGAATCACTTCACAATCATTCTCTTAGGAGCATGCATAATTGATTCTCTATCCTTTACATATTAAATCTAGATTGTCAAAATAAAAAAGGGGAAGATTGTTGGACTAGGTTATTCAAACCTAAGTTAAGACTCTCTGTTGATCTTGACAATATAGATTGAGAGGTTCTAATATCAATTTTAAGTGTTTTTTTTATATAGATATTAAGATAAAATCTCATTGGAAGTTGAACAGGAGTGATTAGACGCAAAAAACTTAACGTATGAAAATATGCCTTAGAAATTAACGACCGCGAATTCGCAGCAATCGTGAATTTTGAAAAGTGTTGTTGAGATTTAAAAGTCATGGCCATAAATTTCTATATTGACCATGAATTGGTGAAACAACATCTCCATGTTAGACAGACGATTTCACGATTATCATCGCATCCAAGCAACTGCAAATTTTGATATCCGTTAGTAAGATCTAACAGCTAGTTTTTGAAAACATCAATGGTTTTATACCACGTGGACTAGCTATTAGACAGTTCAAAAATAGTGACTGCAAATTCAGTATTGACAGTGAATTTCATCTGACAAGCATTTAATGTAAGATATGTCTAGCATAACTTTAAGATTTAGACAGTTTCTTTGTAACATCTCTTTGGTGGTTATTGCTTATAAATACACCACTAAATGGACTTGAATGCAAAAGGATAACCATTGATTATGCCAAAACTCTTGAAAAGTTAATTCTCAACTTTAACTCTTTATTTTTTTGTACATAGTTTGGTATGAACTTTAAACATCTTGGGTTTGGGTTTAGGTTTGAGAGTAAGCCCTTGTATAGAAAACTTTTGTTTAGGTTTGAGAGGAAGCCTAGTTGTAAAACTCTTATATAAGTTAAGTGCAAGCTTTTAGGAAAACACTTGTAAGGTTGTGTGTGAGCCTTAAAACACAAGTTGGAAGGTTTGGTGTGAGCCTAAATACAAAGTTGAGTGTGAGCTTGTAAAACACTAGTGATTGAGTGAAACACCCAATTGGTGAATTAGGGAGTGGATGTAGGGTTGGTTAATACCTGAACCATTATAAAACTCTTATGTGCATTCTTCTCCTACTCTTTCTCTAATTTTTCATTTTTGTGACCTTCCTCCAAATTAAAAGTTCAAATTTTCCACCAATTCAACCTCCCCTTCTAGGTCACTACGACTAACAATATCAACGACTAGAGGAACTCAATAAAAGTATGTTGATCATAATACCTCCTAAATAATGAAACATCCTTCTCCAAAATGGCAGTAACTTTATCAAAATCCCCAATATGCTCACAACTACAATTATTTTGGATTGTAATAATCATCTTTTCAAATACCTTCTTTTTCATCTTTTTTTTTTTCTTAAAAGGGAAGAAGAAGATTGAAAGGGAGAGAACAAAAAAATGAAAGAAGAAGAAAAAGAAAAAGAAAAGATTGATTGTTTTCTGTTAAATTGTATTCATTTTCTTTATTTTTTTTAATTTGATTTTACAAAAGGTTTAATGAGATACACATAATGAGGTGTACTTATAATCCTTAGATGAGTTGGCATTTAAGTAATGCATCATCAAAATTAATAGTGTTGGATAAATTTATGAATTTTAGCTCTTGGAATAAATTTTCTATTTTTAATTATCAAGAATAAATTACACACTTAAAATTGAAAAAAAAAAAAACAACATGATATTGTTTTGCATTTTTCTAAATAAAAAGAAAAAAAAACTTCAAAAAATTTTAAAGTTAGAAAAACACAACATTATTTGAATGGACAAAAGATTTGATAAATAGAAAGATAAGGAAATTTAGATCAATGGGAGGAATTTTAGAAAGAGAAAATGGACTATAATTTCTTGATATATATATATATATATATATATATATATATATATATAAAGAAAGAGAGAGAGAGAGAGAGAGAGAGAGAGAATCTTATAGTTTTAATTTTTATTTTGATATTTACAAATAAAAGTTAAAGTACTAATCCATATGTAAGTGTTTCATATTATCCTTAATACCATTTATTGCAAGTTCAAAGTTGAATATGGCTTAAGGCATATTCTTCATATATTGAATGTTCAAAAAACATAATAAGACCAACACTAATGGTTGAGGATCAAGTTAAAGGAAAGACAAACTAAAGCTCACACTTAAATTAAAATAGAGAAATTAAAGAATTACCCTTTAGCGACTATTGGAAAACTCCTAATGACAGATGACGTATTCAATGACTGTCAAAAAAGAAAAACAACTAATTGAAAAAGTCCTTAGGAAGTATGGTAACTATGAGCATTAGATTTTAGGATTATTTGGATCCAAGTTTGATGATGAGAACTATATTAATTTCATCCCAAGATAATGTAGATAATAATGCCCAAAAAAGGCAAAACTTGAAAACCCTTTGAGGTAACCCTCCACAATAAACACCTAAGTCTAAGCCCTCTATTTTTGGACTTCTAGGGAATGGTTGTATAGCAAAGTAGATGGCTATACAACCAACTTAGATTTCTGTACAACCATCTCATAAAACCTTCTAGAATAATCACCTAGTCCTCTTACTTGGATGTACAACCAAGTGGTCAGTTGTACAAACAACCTCTTGTTTATATAGATAACTTAAAACTCTAATTTTAAAATATTCATTAATCTCATACACTCAGGAGGTGGAGAAGAGGATTAGGTGCAAATTATGCATATAACATAGGCGCACCCTTTTTTTCCTCTTTATAAATACATATCCCTCAAAAGAAAATAGAGGATACCAAGTTTTTATTAACCAAATTGCCAACTAGAGACTCAAAAGACACCCAAACAAATAGAAAATAAAAAGATCTAAACTTAACACATGATGCTTAAGGACATAACTAGTAAAGGCCCTCTTTTTGCATTCAAGTCTTCACTATTTTAGGAAGGAATCCACCAAAGGTTAGGAGTCTCCCCTTTTCCTTTTCTCTCTCCCTCTTTTTATTTAGATATTTGGTTGAATTCTAAAACCAATAGTAGATCTAAAGGTTTATATAAGCTTCAAGTAGTTTACGTAGACATCTATGTTGTCTGTACAAACTACTAGTTGGTCTATATAAACTATTATTACTACTTATAGTATTGTTTAAAACAGTGAGGTTCAACTTTTGATTCCTTGTTTCATGGTTACTTCCTAGCTGATTGAGCTTACCAAAGAAGTGATTTAAGTAGGTTGCAATGACCAATAACCCATGACCCTCATTTACCTTTGATTTATGTTTAAATCTTATTTCATATGATTGTATATTCACCTTCTTTTTGGACCCTTTTGATTGAATGTACATCCCTTTATGTTTATAATACTTATCATGGTTGGAAGGTGATTAGAAGAGCTTGCAACAATCTATGACCCCATGATTCATATGTTTTTTTTTTTTCTCTTAATATCCATGATATATGCTTTACTTCATTTTATAACATACACGTCCATCATCCCCATCATTTTACACCATTTATGGTTTAACTTAAAGTACCTAAATGTCATTCTTCGTTTTTAAATGGATATTAAGGGATTAAACAAATATTTCAATGCTTAGGTAGGCAATTCTTCAAGCATCCTTCTCTTAATGCTTTAACATGTCTTCTCAAATATTATTTCTTAATGTGCACCTTTATCTTTTTCTTTAGTGTTAAAAGTTACAAACATGAACACTCAAACATAAGGTTAAAATTTCTCTTGATTTTGGAAATATTCAAATAATTTATATGATGGAGTAGGTTGGGAGTCAATAATCTCCCTCAACATGAAACTTAGTTGCAAAGACCTTAAGGTTGACAAGGAGGAATTAGTGTGTGGTATGGCTAGTTGGTTGATTTAAAATTGGACGAATGAGCAAATCTTTTGAGGTTTTTCTTTGGATGCTCGATTGAAAGAAAATTGAATTGGTGCATATGTACTTGGAAGTTGGTTGGTTAGCCATGAGACTCGTATCCACAAACATCAATTTATTTTGATTGGATAGACTCCCCTAAGTGTGAATTGGGTTAAACAAAATATTAATGGTACTTTAAGGGTAATGTAAGTTTGAGTGGTGGTTTGATTCAAGATTCATCAGGTGTATGATTATCTAGATTTTTTGTCAATTTTTGCACTTGTTCCTATACGTTGGTAGAGTTGCGAGCTCTTCAAATAAAGTTTGAACTAGTTTGGGATATTAGTTATAGATATATATAAATAGAAGTAGATTTTAAGACTTTGTGTGACTGGCTTACCCCACATTAATAGTACACATCTCGACATAAAATGTCTTCTAAACACTTACTGTGTTGTTTTAAATAAGAACTGAGAGGTGACTTTCCATCATGTATATCATGAAGCCAACAAAGTTGCTAATCTTTTTGCTAATCTATTGTTGGATTATGGGTTTGATGTGCACATTTTCAACTCAGTTCTTACTAGCCTTTTTGATACCTTAGGGATGACAATATAGAGGTTTCATGGCTAAGGAAAGTGTGATATGTTTGGAGCTTTGATGTTATCCCTTTTGATAAAAAAAAATATTGAGTATATATGGTTAAATAATTATATAGATTTATTAAATCTAATAATAAATATTAAAATTTGAAATAAATAAGGCCTAATTACCAAAAGGTTTTGAACTTTACCATGTTTTTCAAATCTATCTCTCACTTCATTTTTTAAGGAAAATGCCCAAACTTTAATTTTCTTTTCAAATATATCCTCAAACTAATATCTGATTATTAAAAATAGATAAAATATCATTTTGATCTTTAAACTTTTTTAAAATGTTTAGTTAGACCCATAAAAGAGAAAAATAATTAAAAATATATAAAATCTTAGTTAATTTAATTTGATTCACTTTTAATATATGAAAATCTAATTAAACCAAATACACACACACACACACACATTCTAAGTAATTGCAATATAAATTATTTATATAAATAATTTATTATAAGATTTTATCGTAGATTATCATTAATTCATAATTCAAAATTGAAAACTTAGATAATCATAATTTTTTTAAATAATGCAATGATAAATAATTATTATTTTTATATACATATTAAATAGCTAAAACTTATTTATTACAATAATCAAATTATCTTTTTATATTAATGAGTCATTTTTTTGAGAGAAAAATAAATGTATTAAAAATATAAAATAGTTAATATTAATTTGTTCAAATATATAACAAGTTAAAAAATAAATTAATCTCACAAGTATACACACACACACACACACACATTTAGTGATAGATTTATAAAATTTTTAAAATTGAGTATATAAAATATATTATAAAATTAAAATTATTGATTAATTATTGTCTATTTATTTCTAAAATTTAAGATTCATGGATAGAATTGATATACATAAATTATTTTTAAAAGTAAATAAATTACTTTAAAATATCTTAAATAATAACAAATCAAAATTAAAATGAAAAAAATAAAAATGAATAAGTGCAAGTCATCCAAATAAAAAAAAAAACTAAGACATATAAATAGAAGATAAAAGTAATATAAGTGTACAATGATTAAATATTTAAACCTTATTTAATAGAAAAATCAGACAAAATATTGTTGAACCTCAAGGTTCTAAGTATTGTTTTGATGAGTACAAACAAGTCAAAGAACTAACTTTTGTCCAAGATATTTGTGTTAGATCTCGTAGGAATAACTCTTTGAACTATGATGATTGGAGAGGGAATTACAATTGAAAACTTTAAGTATTAAAGAGTAAAGATCAAGGCAAACTCAACTTATCAGTCCAATGAGTGTTGCCAACTTCCAACAAGCATTATAGACCTCACAACAGGCATTGAATTATCATAACATGTGTTGGAGAAACAATCTATCTCGAGTAAAACTCTTTAGACCCTTTAACAAGCGTTGCCTATATTCGCAACAGGCATTGGACAACTGCTCAAACATGGCCTTGCACATTGAACCTTCCAATAGGCATTGATTTTGAGGTCACAATAGGCGTTATACTTTCGCAACATGTGTTAGACAAAGTAGCTTAAATTGAGCAAACTCTATAGAACTCAAAATGGGTGTTGGCATTTCACAACAAGTGTTGGAGAAACAGTCTAGATTGAGCTATAACTTCTGGACCCTCCAACGAAGCATATTCAATATCTCAATAGGCGTTGAGAACATCTAACGAGTATTGGAATTTCACCAATAAGAGTTAGAAAATTGCTCTAGTTTGTGTTATGAGCTCTGGACCCTTTAACAAGGGACATTCATATCTTAACATGCATTAAAGGTGTTGCCAACGGGTATTGAGAACCCTCTAATAACCATTAAAAGATTTATGTAGATCTTGTCAAACAGAGCACTAAGTTCATTCTTTTTGGAAATTAAGCACAAGTATTAATTTTCCTACAATAGGTATTGAAGTTTAAATACAACGACCATTGTTTTTATCCAACTATCATTGAAGAAAAAGTGAAATAAACATATTTAAAAGTCAAAGGAGGAACATTGAGTCAAATTTTCTCTAACAGGTAGTTCCAATAGGCATTTTGATAGAGCCAACGACCATTGAAGGTGTATTTTGTTTGACAACCACCCGTTTCTAAGAAATCAGTGATGATTGATACCTTAGCAATAGGCATGGAGATTACTTAACGGGCATTGATAACATACAACTGTAATGTGAAGTGACAGTTTTCTTTCTAACAACTGGTTCTTTATTCATGCTATAAAAGGATCCATTCTCAATAGAAATAGAAAGAGATGTATTTTGTTTAACAACCACTCATTTGCACGAAATTAGTGATTGTTGATACCTTAGTAATGGATGTGGAGATTACTCAATGAGCATTGATAGCCTATAGTTGTAGTGTGAAGTGACAGCTTTCTTTCTAATGGTTAGTTCTTTGTTCATGCTATAAAAGGACTCACTCTTAATAGAAATAGAAAGAAAATTGTTCCATTAAGTGAGTATCTATTGTGAAAGCTATTTTCAATCAAAAGGTGAATAAAAAGTGATCTAACTATCCAAAGAAGTTCATTATTCAAAGCTCGCAAGAGTTATCTTTAAAATAGAGTTTAAAGAATAAGGTTTTAAGAAAATCTCTTCATATTCTCAAACTCATCAAGCATACCTTGTGAGAATACTTAAATTGTCTTTATTACATGAGTGAAAAAGTTTTCTCCTCCTTCTTAAATTAATGTATTTAATTTGAGAAAACTCTAGGTTGAGAAATCTTAAAAACTATATCTTGTGAAAGGTTTAAGGTAGTACCTAGAAACTACTTTGGGTTAAGGATAAGTGGTATTTGTGAGCTATTTATAAGAGGTTTATAGAGCTTGAGAATCTACCACTTGTAAAGGATTCTTAGTGCTCGAAAATTTACCTTTGTAAAGGTTGTTGATAGCACCTTATGTTATCAAGATAGTGAATGCTCTAGTGTAAATACCAAAGGAGATGACATAGGCTAGTTGTGTCGAACCTTCAGAAATCTTGTGTTTTTATTTTTCATCTATTTTCACATTTAGTTTTAATTTGTGTTACTTGTCATTGCCCTATTTAACCCTCATCCCCTTCTAGGGCATCAAATTTTTCTATATAAAATATAAAGTTAATTTATCGTATTTAAATTTCAATAATAAATAATGGATTAAGTTTAAATTGATTAAATTTTATAATAAAATAAATATTTATATAAATAATAGATTAAGAGGTCCTAAAAAATCAAAGTGGATTGAATTTTTATATTATATAATATATTTTTAAATAAAATTGTAATATTTTTTATACTAAAGAAATATTGTCAAAAAGATTAGTAAATTTTATATTATTATAAAAACACCAACACTATGCAAAAATGAAAAAAAAGGATATACTGTTTATCTAAAAAAATTAAATAAGATTTTATATAATTTTTTCTATAATTTTTTTTGAGTTTTTAACATTTAACTATTATATATTTTTAATCAATTTATTTTCTCACAATAAAGGACTCATTAATATAAAGAGATAATTTGATTATTTATAAGAAATAAGTTTTAGCTATTTAATGTGTACATAAAAAAGGTAAAACTATTTATTATTGTATTATTTTGAAAAAAAAATATATTTATCTAATTTTTCACTTTGAATTATGAATGAATAATATTTTTATAATAAATTATTTCTCTAAATAAATTATATTTTAATTAATTAGAATAGATATTTAATTTGATTTGGTTCGACTTTTATATATTGAAAGTGAATCAAACCAAATTAAATAAGATTTTATATAATTTTTAATTATTTTCTTTTTTGGATTTAAATGAATTTCTTAAAAAATTTAGTAATCAAAATGATCTTTTATCCATTTTTTAATAATGAGATATTAGTTTGAAGATATATTTATAAAAAAAAAAATTGAAGTTTGGGTTTTTTTAATTAAAAATGAAATATAGGATAAATTTGAAAAATACACTAAAGTTTAAGACTTTTTTAATAATTAAACTAATAAATAATAATTATTAATGTATATATACACACACAAAACACATGCAAATGTTAGATTAGGAATTGCTATTTTAAGTTGGATTTGTGGTGTCATCATCCTCTAAATAATTGAATTAGAATTGACAGCCCAATTTTATTTTTAATGCTAATTTTTTTTAAAAAAAATTATGTGAATTGAGTTTATGGTGAATATGTAATAAGAAAATATTTATAGATAGAAATTGATGAAAAACTAAAATATATCATTTAATTCAAAATAAATCACATATATAATAGTATATTGTAAATAGTAAATTTATAATACTGAGCTGGTGAACTTTGTGCGTTCTAAAATTTTACTTTAGGAGAGGAAACAATTCTAAACAGACAATTTAAAAAAGAAAAATGAAATGGGAAGCTTAGCGCGGAACGGATGCTTTTGAACCAAACTAGGCAGGAGAGACACGGCATGTAACATCGTGTTCTGCAACAAATCCGTGAATTGTTGAACCAAAGTCACCGAATTATTGATTTTCGAGACATTTTTCGCTCTAAAAATTTTATAATTTCTTTGCGAGCCGATTTGGTATTATTTGCTTGATGGCTGTTGTTTATTCAATTCCAATCGACCTCCTTGTGTCGAAGAAACATTCGGGCGATGAACTTGGATTCGCTGATTCCATGGGGAATTTAGTTTTCAGGGTCAATCGTGTTTCTTCCAAAAAATCATCACATCATCATCATAAGAGGGTAGTGCTTGACAGCTCGGGAACCCTCATCTTCTCCTTGTATCGTCTGCATGTAAGTCAGTAACTCTTCGTCCTTAGGTTGTGCGAATTTTAAGCAATTAAGAACTGTCTCTATTGAAATGGATTTTTCTCAGAAGTACTTGCTTAGAAGACTTCTATTTAATGGGCGCATCAGGAATAGTCCTCTCTACTTTGCTCATGTAATGGCATTAGGAGATTGATCAACTTAGACCAAGTAAATCTTGTACCTTCACTTGAGTATGTGTTCGGATTGGGACATTTTTAATTGTCCAGTATTTCGAATGTATCAAAAAATAAATAAATAAACTGATGTTGATCATTGTTTTCTGATTGCAAGTTGCAGAATGGAGCTTGGCATGGTTTTAAGGGGCGTAATGAGGAAATGATATTCAGGGTGCAGAGAACAGTTAACAAGTTCTGTACGACTGAGCTTGAGGCCTTTCTTGTAGGAGAAATTCACGAGAATCAACCCCTGATTTCAAAGTCAAAGGTTCCTCTTTCTAGAGATCTTGCACCATCTACTTTGGTGATTCCATTCGAGGCCAGGTAAGTTATTATCAATAACTGTTATGGTTCCTGGTGAGGCAGTTATAGTTGAGTCTGTGTCGCAAGCATTATCAGTTACACAAAATTATATTGCTTAGATTCTCCTTTGAGAGGTTTGCTTCTTAACCAGCTTAATACACTTTGCTTTATGAAATTGCACGAATAGGATGACAATAAACAGTTATTCTTAGTAAATTTTACTCATGCTTGAAACATAGACTAATTATTCCATGGAAAAGCTATCTACATGGGTAGTAATTATTAAAGAGAATAGCTTTGTCCTAAAATTGTGGAATATGAATTCCCAGCATAAGCGAAAAATTTTTCCGTGACCATGGAATAACTACTCCACTTCTACGCAATTCTATCATGCAAACCAAATGAAGTAAATATCATATTTATCTTTGGCTTTGTTCCTCAAGACTTTTCGTAAGATAGGCAGCAGCTAGTATTTGACAGTTGCTTACACTGGCTTCTACACTTGCAAAAAAATTGCATTATTCA
This sequence comes from Omphalea diandra, assembly GCA_949677035.1. Lineage (NCBI taxonomy): Eukaryota > Viridiplantae > Streptophyta > Magnoliopsida > Malpighiales > Euphorbiaceae > Omphalea > Omphalea diandra. The sequence goes on from CATIWR010033921.1 coordinate 24,075, forward strand.
TAAATTTTCAATCAACACATGTGATCCTTTTCAGTATTGTGCTTTATGCTCAAATCATCTATTCCTTCGTGGCCTTTGTTGCACCCTGCCTATGTGTTCAACTTAATCCATACTGATACCGCTTGCCAGGGAACATTGTTGCACAAGTGATGAACCAATTTGCTCCTTCGATCAGTTTCAGATGGAAGTTTTTTTTTCCCTTTCCTATTTGTACATGATGCAGCCACTGCTTTTTATTTGTCACTGACCACTGCTTCTTTTCTACTGGCTTTAAAAGCAAGAACAAGTTTTCCTAAATAAGGTAAAAACAGTTTTTGCCTTCATGGGAAATCCTGATGGTATAAAATGTTTTATTTTCCTATTCACTTGTAAGATTTTTTAGGGCAACCATTGGAGTTTAAAATTCAATGTGGATGAGAATATCTGAAACCAATTTGAAATTATCTGATAGCTGCACAATTGATTATTCCTTTTTAATGGTCAGTTACCCAAGTTCTCTGAAACTGTTTAGTATATCCTTTTTTTTCAAAAAAAAAAAAAAAATTCTGCAACATTAAATCCAACTTCAGCTCTTAGGCTAAATTTAAGAAGTGACAATCAGTATATTCCCTTTTATAGAATTTATAATTAGAAAAAATGTATGTCTCTAACTATATTTTAATGAAGAATTTTAAATTATATACAATATCTTTAGGTTTGATATTATAATCAATTTGTAGAATATAAATCCAGGCACATCGGCCTGGAAATCAATTTCTAGTATGTGGTGAAGGTTCAAGTTATAGCTGTTTTCTTTCTCCAATTTTTTTTGGTACATCAGCCTTAAAGGGGAAGGGGATTACTAGAGTTTGAGCTCTTTACCTCCTGCACTATGAGGTTGACACTCAATCGTTAGGAGCTTTTTTTTTTTTTTTTTTTGAAATATTCTCCGAATGATGAACTGATAGCCATAGCAATACTGTACCTATGAATTCTTGATCACTTTTTGTGCAGACCAGTCTCATGTACAAGCTTAACCACATTTTTGTTCAAAGAAGTAAATTTCGGTTAACCATATTTCCCGGGTCTGTAGATCATGCGCTGGTTGTGGCTTTGGTTGTGATATTCTTGTATTGATAGAAATGCTTGAGTCAAAGACAATATACAGCTGTCTTTGTCTGAGATTTCCAGGAGAGAAAGTTATACCAGATGCATTCTTTATGATTTTCTGTGTGTGTCTATATATATATATATATATATGGAACGGACACATGATAAGACTCCCAGGTTCTATGGTCTACATTATCAATTAGAGATTCTAACTGGGAAACCTTTTCCAAAGATTTTTTTTTAACACAATGCAAAGAAATAAGCATAAGACCTACCCTTTGAATCAGCTGCTCAAAGAAGCAACAAATTATTGGCTGCAAATTAACAACTATGCAATTACATGTCTACAATAAACATATTGAGATCATTTCATTCTAATTTTTGGGGGATAAATTGTGTATTTTCATATTTGTATAATCTCATCTAAAGCTCAACAGAAACCATTTTCAAAGTCCTGAAACAAAATACAAATACTTCCCAAAAATAAGAAGTGTTCAAAAAGAATAAAATACTAGTCAGAACATATTCAAGTCAAATTGTGCAATGAAAATGTAATGTAATGAATAATAAAGAACATATCACTGAGTCTATTGGTTTCTTAATAAATTCCTGAGTTTAGATAAGAAAAAATTCCAGCTGCTTAGGGTTTCACTGAGATAACAAATTACCCTCCAACGACAAGACAATGAAATATTTAAAGGGACGAAATGCTTACATAGTTAAAAAACTTGAAATGTTAACTGTGTAAAATGCTTATATAAAATTGTCTTTGGTCAAGTGGTTTTCTAAGCTAGCGACACTCAGAGCATATTTAGCATTGTTATTGTAAAAATCTGGTTTTTGTTTGTTGAACTATCATTTTCTTAGGTTTTAAAAATATTTTTATCTACTCATGAAAGTTGTTTAACCAAATTCATAATTTTTGACAAAATCTCCAAATATTAAGTTATTTTAATTTTTTTTTTTTTACGGCAAAACTCATTGAAAAGATCTATAATCAGCTTAGAAAAAATTCTTTCCAATTTATCCCAAAATAGCTATTAGCAATGGTAACGCCAAACTCCCCCTTAAGCTAAGGGAGAATGGGTCCGAATCCCAGATATGACTTTTTATTATAATTATATAGATTTTATAAAGCCCCCAATCAACCAATTCTTTTCCCGAGTCTTCTCAAATTACGAAATTGTAATAATATTGCAGCATAATATAAGCCAGGATGGGTTATATATTTTCTTCAGCACAAAGAAAATGAACTAAGCCTAGACTTCCCAGCTGAATACAGTTTTGAACCATTTACAGATAAAGATACAGTATATTCTGCTCACAATGTTCAGAAAATAATTACATAAATCTTTTCTCATCTGATTTTACTATTTGATTTGCCTCTTCTCTCTAAAATTGTGCATGTGCTTCAGTCTTTCAATGACCTATCTCTACAGCTGTAACTTGTACACCAAGTTGAAATCTTCACCACTCCAATTCAATAAGGCTAGGATACTCAAAATGACATCAATTGCCTCGTGATCCGGAGTCTGCAAATCCTGATTCATCACTAGAATGCCTTTTCACCCCACTTGCCCTTTGCATTAACCGGACAAATGCATGCACAACTTCAGACATGGGAGGGCGAAACTCAGGTTCCGGCTGTACACAAAACACAGAAATCATAAGTCATTCATTCTCTGATCTGCTCTTGGAACCAAATAAATAAAGTGAGTGCTAATCATAACTATGCTCAAACATAGAATTGGTCTTACCAATAAGAAAGAAGCGTACCTGAACGCAGAGGGCAATAATATCAGCGAAACCTGAAAGGGACTTTGCATGATGCATGCCATTCAAGGAAGGATCAACCATTTTAGCTAAGGCATCAATATCGTGAAGCTGAGGTGTAGCCCATCTTACAAGTGGCTGCTCTGATCTCACCCTTGAACTGTCAAACATGCATAAATTGGTCAAAGGGCGCAATAATGCAAATCACTTTTAAGAAATGGCGGACTAAAAGATCCTTTAAAAGTTCCAAAAAAAACTCAATGATCACTAAACAAGAGAGGTGTTACCTGTCCGGTGGCTTCCGACCAGTCAACAACTCCAACATCACCACGCCAAAGCTGTACACATCACTTTTTACATTATATACTCCTGATAAGGCAAATTCAGGAGCACTATAACCAAATGATCCAATCATCTGTGTTGAAACCTGTCATTGTGGACAATTTTATACTTCTTCAGCCCACATACAACCTATGATATGTCAACAGCAAGTTGCTCCAAGCATAAAGTTAACGAGGACATATCATTGCCAACCACAAACGTCATCAATATCTTTCTTTAGCTGCGTCTCTGTGTTTGGTGTAAGACAGCTAAACCACAGTCTGACAAGTGGGGATTGAGCTCTTCTCCAGTAAAATGTTTGCTGACTTGAAATTTCTATGCACAACAGAAGGCAAGCAGACTTCATGCAGATACCTGATAAATAAGCTACAGTTTAGAAAGGAAGCAGGGTACCAAATATGAGAGAGAAAGAAAGCGAGAGAACCACAATGTTGTAATCATATAACATACTCTAAAGCCTGAGCTGAGCCAAGTGCTACCCTATTGCGTGCATTCCAAGATAGTCTTGCTGCCATCATCAGCAAAGTACAGCATATCATGCAGGCGTTCATTTCCAATATATTCACAAACCAAAAGCCACTGCCCATGCTCTAACCGTGAAAAAAAGTTAGGGTGCCTCAAGCGAAACATATTTGAAACAACTTCGAGAAAGTTATCTTCCTCCTGCAATGAGAGTGCTGCATTGTCAATCTTCTTGATAGCCATTACCTACAACAGCACGTAAATTGATAATTCAGAAAATTCCCTACCACAACAAAGAGAAGACAATTGCAATTCTTATAGTTCACAACAAGAAAAGAAATAAAGTGAGACAGTACATGTTTAGTAGGGTTGTCCCCCATTTAATTTATTGTGTATTTATGTATGCATTATGTGCATTACCCAACTTATTAAAGAAAGGGAAAAGAAAGGAGTGTAATCCAAATCAGTAAGAACTGCAGCATAAGGTTAACTCATAAGCATATTCATCACCTCCGAAGGTTTGTCTCTGGTTGGAATTTAACTTAGTAACGACTTGTTAACATTTTAGAGCAGTCGATACATAAATGAAAAATCATACTCAAGGAAACTGCCAGCACAACACAATCAGCTAAGAGAAACATAGACAGATCAGTATGAACCACAAGAATATATATTTTTTTCATGTAATCAAGTCACCTTTCCATTGCAAAACTCCCATCTGCAAACATGACCAAGAGAACCTTCACCAATGAGAAACTCTTGACTGAAGGCATTTGTTGCTGTTTGCAGAGAAGCAACCGTATAAGTAGCAGTGATTGGTGATTTCATTCTCTTTATGGATGCAGAATTCCCTTGTAACCTCTCGACCGTCAACTTTTCAGTAGGTGGAGGCTTCAGATCTGTAACGGAAACAAAATTTTTCTCTGTTTTTGCATCTCTGCATTTGCTGCAAAAGCAAAGCAAAACTTAGTACCTGATTGGTTAGCATTATTCCACTAAAGCTTCCAAGCTCCAAACAATCAATGAGCAGTTTTGAAGCATATTGACACGAAGTAGCTCAAAGATATCATCGCACAATACTATTTAGGCGGTAAACAGCTAATCAACTTTGCCACTTATTATGTCATTTATCATCACATTCAAAGAAATGGAATGACTTATTCTAAGAGGAGAAAAGAAGAAGAAACTTTACGTATATATGCTGTTAAAGATATCATGAACCCACAAATTTAAATCCCAGCTAACATTTAAAGGACTCAATGTTCACAAACTTTAAGAGAAAAAGAAATGTCAAGAGCATGGAAGACAAAAAGGAAAGAAAACCCACTATCAGTTGTGCCAGCAGACTGAGTTCCCTGTGAAATTATGGCAGCAACGTACTTTCCTTTATTCTTTCTAATGCAAAAACAACAGCAAGAAGCGCAATCGAAAGTAGAAACACAGAACACAGCATTATGCCAACGATAGCCCCCACAGATATTCCCTGATCTCACTGGCTATCAGAAGACAGAGGCGAATGCGTGCCAGATCCTGAATGCATACGATTGTTGTGGGATCTACCAGGAGGTGGTTGTGTATGTGGTGGAGGAGGAGGAGGATGAGCAGGACCATTGTCAAAAGAATTCCCATCATATCTGTTTGAGTTATTCAGCAGCTAAGTTAGACATATTACAAAATGAAACATTAAATTGAAATGAAAGGAACACAAAGCATATGATTAAAAAAAAAATTACATGAAATCGGGGATTGAGATAAGCTCTCGAGGTATTCATCAGCTGAAATGGTTGCGTGCAACAGTTCTATTTGAAAATATAAGTTCAAATAAGAGAAAGTATGATACATACTTCAATCAAACTGCCAAATATATGTAATTCTTTTTCTTTTATTTTTAGCTAGTTAATTAGTCTATAAAGAAAGTAGAATTGACCTCACAGTATTGAAATATAGGTCAATGAGCTTAGGGATCTGGGAAGATCTCCACTAAAATTGTTGAAAGAGAGAAAACTGCACCCTCTAGCATAGTGGCATAAAACAACAGCCTACACACACCACCTATCGGAAAATGCATCTGTGATTTTAAAAGGGACTTAAAATAGGTCAAACAAGATTGTTTAGCAAGAAATGCCCATCTCTGCACCAAATATCAATCATTGCCTTAATTTTTATTTATGTACAGCACATAGCCACAACTCATTAAATTTTAGGAAACTCAAACAATGCTAAAAGCTGCGACACAGTGACAAATTCATTGATTCATCCAGCCATTGATACCATTAAACATCATCTAAATTTATGTAATGATACTCTGCTATATCTCTTAATTTAATAAAGTAATGCACAGCTACATATGTAGGGAAAAGTTATTTTTAACAAGCAGGGATATTGAGATGGTAGCATGAATTCTTCTCACGCAACAACTAATGCTGCTGCTATTGCTAAGAATAATGATGGAGAGACAAGAAGATGCATGAACTCAAAAAATAATAATAATAATAATGAAGAGAACTGATGGAAATTGTTATTTAGCAAATTATCAAGAGAACCTTTTACCAATTCTACACAAAACATAGAAAATGTAAAAACATAGCGAGATCAAAAAATACAGTACAGATGTGACTCACAAATTCTGGATACTTCAAGGATAGCTGTTAATCATCATGAGCAGAGTATTCCTGAAGCAATTGCAATGTTCACAAAGTAGATGACTGACAATGAAATGTAAGTTCATTTGCATCACTTGTTTCATCTATCAATGCATCTGTCATTTTCCCTATTTCCATTCTCACAGTATTCATCAAAATCTTCTTCCTCAAATGCAGCATTATCAAGAATCGGGATGATCCTACCTCCACCTGTTACACCTTGAGCATTTGCAAAGGAAACCATACCTTGTCTTTTATTTATTTATTTATTTATTTTATTTATTTATTTTTTTTTAGAATAAAAGGGATCCATACTTTAGCTTTCCTTCTGAACTTCCTCTTGAGGTTGCATTTTTCGGATATTTCGACAACCAAGTAAGACAAGGTTCAACATCTTTCTACGAACAACAAAAATGGGGTTTGGTAGAATCAAACACCCTTTATGATATGCTTCTCTAAGATAAACAGTATGTGAACTTCCCTTAGTTGATATATAAAAAATCCCGGGATGTTTCAAAAGTACTTCACGCACATTTACTTCCATAACAAAATCCTTTCTAAAATGTGTTAACCTTTCAACCTCAACCATCTTGTCCACTGTCAAGCTCAAAAATTCATGAATTATCCCAACAGCCCGCTTCTCATACCGCTCTATGCCTCCACAAGTGCAAACTCTAACAACCTCCTTTGTCTCATAGGGTTTTAAATAATTAAGCCTTTGCCAATTTTTCATTTTCTCTCTCAGCCCTTTATCAATCTTAAACCCAGTGGGAAAATTAATAGAAAAGGCATATTTTATTTCAAACTCGCTCAACCACTTTTCTCTATATTCCTTCTCTCTCCACTGCTCAATTTCAGCCGGTCCCAAATCCTCATCTCGGTCAACTAATTCTACTATTTCCAAATCTATTAACCTGAAGTCATCTTTATACTTTCCTAGAATTGAGTCCCTAAAATCCTTTGGCAAACCCAATTCTCTCCTAACCAATCTCAAAGCATGAACATGAAGACTCCCAGTTGTGGACATCATCAACAACTTCTTCACTCTCCTCACAGATTCACTCTCACACTCTTTAGCAACATTCTCTTCTTCAACAATCAAATCCCTCATTTTCTGTGTCATTCTACAACACAAATTCCTCCTAGCAGGGTGTGTGAATACTTCAAACACATGAGGGTATTTCTGAACAAATGGACTCATACCCACATTCAATCCAACAATGTTTTTCCATTGACACATCAATTGTACAGACACAAAAGGGCCACGTTTTCTACTAGACATGAGTTCATGGATTCTGAGGATGTTTTTCAGTTTCTTCACGTGACTTGTTAGTTTGTCCAGTTTAGAGTCCTTAGTATGGTTCATAGTTACTAGATTCAGTGTGGTACAGGCTTTCAAATCCTTGATGCAAAGTCGATGATAATGGCCTGCATTTGACTGGCTACCTCAGCAACAATGGAACAGAGTAAAAAGAAAAAAAAAAATGCTAAATAGGAAAATTGGGAAGATGAAGATGAAAGCGGAAGGGTGGGGAAACAGCTGTTAAAAGAAAATAATCATCAATCAATCAAATATTAATACCAATCAATAATCCACACATTGCATGGGCTATAGTCTCATTAAAACATATTGATAAATACTAATGAAATAAAAATATTTTACAATACATTTGATTAAGTAAATAAGATTTTTCCCTCAATAGAAAATATATTTATATTATTTTTTAGTCTTGTCTTTTTTAGTTGTCTATTTTGCAGTTTCTCTTAATAATTTTTTTCATTTATAGTTTTTTTAATTAGATAATTTTACATGGCAAGCTAATAGAACTCTCAAGTAGGACAATGATGAAATGGGAAGTAAAAATATACTTGTTTATTTATTTATTTTGGGTTGGGCGGGGGGGCTCTAATCTCTTTGTACCCTATCAACTTAATTTCTGAAAAATCATGAGATTGCTTCCTCAGTTGTTTCACTCTAGACTCTGCGTAGATTACTTAATCCATGATTATGTAACATTTTTTCTATCCTCCTAGTATAGCTGGGTCTAATGGCCAATAATTAGCTGAAGCATATGTAGTTCCACAAGAAAGTCTACCAACTTCTCATCTTGCATTTCAGTTCATCAATGCCTACTTGATTTCATATTTGATTGGTTTTGAGTGTTCATTGATGCCTACTTAACACCATAATAAGAAACCTTTTTATCAATAACATAGCCACCAACATCAAGTCTACTATGATAATGTAACAAGAAAATCAGTCTAGGTTTCAGTCAAGAATTTCAGAATCCTACATTCAGGAAGGGGCTCCACTTGCCCAATTGGAAACAATTTATGAGAAAATTTGTTAAACATTAAAATCTATGAAGCATATTTAATAATTCATAGTTAATAAAAATTGTCTGCTTAAATGAGGCATATTTCACTGTTAACACATTCTATAGTCATCCTCAATACATATAAGTCATTAAACAAGCATTTTGTGACTACCAAAGTATTGCAGCTTAAGAGGTATGACAACTTACAACTTCAGATGAAACAGCCAGTACAAATTTTGATGTAAGTCTGAAAACAAATATAACAAATACACATTAGTTAAAAGAACATGATAATCAATAATATTTAGCAGTAGATTGCAAAATATGGTGGATATTACCCATCAAATTGAAACATGATGGACGAAATGGAGAAATGCATTGAGTGTGTTGTGTTCTCACATAAACTAAAAGAAAACTTTTATCGCTTGCGATAAGGCCCGCTATGATATATGAGAGTGAATATCAAGCGATAAAAACGCAACGAGTCTTCAAGATAAGTGTGATGGAGACGAGCATGTTAAGATGGATACATGGTCATACTATAATGGATAGAATTCGTAATGAGTGTAATTAGGGATAAAGTTGGAGTTGCCCCGGTTATGGACAAATTAAGAGAAGAGAGACTGAGGTGATTTGGGCATGTGAGTTGTAGGCCTTCAGATGTACCAATTAGAAAAGTAAAGCACATTAGAATAGGCACGAGTAAGAAAAGGAAAGGTAGCTCACATGGAGGAGAGTCATTCAAAAAACTTAAAGGCCTTACATCTTTCTAAAGATGTGGCCTAAGATCACCCCGAGTGGAAAAAGCGAATTCATATAGTTGAGTTAAGTAAATTGCAACATATCAAAAAGCCTAATTCATGTAGGATAGCTTGTAGCTAATCTATGAACTGTACCCATAAACAGTATATGTGAACAATACTCACGAATAGAGTGTGAACAGTAATGTGAATAACGATAGCAAATAATGGCAGAGATTGTGGGTAGAAGTTTGAGGTTTTGAGAATTACTCCGAAGGTTCCAAAGGAGTCACACGTAAGGAAATAGAATTGAGTCACAAAATTCTAAAGAAGTCATCGTAAGAGAACTATTTTATTGTTCAAACTACATCCAAAACTCATTATTAGCCTACGTATTTATAGAAAAACTACAAGACCCAAACTTAACCTGGACCTTTGAGGACTTGAATACATAAAGCAAGACTTAATCCTAAGGATTTGAGTAAATAAAAACTAATATTATCCTAAAGAAACAAGGATTAGAATAAACTCAACAATAAAATTAGAGACTCCTAAAAACATAAGGACAACTTTTTATAGAGAAACAAAAAATTATGACCTTATTATAAATAAACTAAAATTCATGCATAAGACTACTAAAATTTAATAAACTTCCCACTCAGTCTTAACCTCTTCATCATCCAACATGTTTCAAACAAGTGCTTGTGCATTAGAACTCTTGTTGGCACGTTATTTGTAAACATGTTATCACACTCCATCATTTCTCCTCGACTTAGAAAACTCAACCCTAAGTTTAAAGCCTAAAATATATCATAAAGAGTGGGATCAAGCTTTTGTAACTCCTCTTTGATTCTCCAAATTTGTAACCCTTCTTTGATTATTGAATTGTGGATGACCCACCCATTTTATGAGAAAATTTTGATAACCACCTCCTCTAGTAGAAAATACTTGATAATCAACAATATCTTCCATTTGTTTCTTTATGTGTGGGTATAAGAGGGAGATGAGCTACAACTTCGTTGTGTTCCCATCGTACTCATGTCCCACTTTTTTACAGAATACCATTTACCATATCAGTATTCATACTCGTACATGTGTATCCATGTCCATGCTTTATAGGTCCAAGGAATCTAACTAATTTGAAAAGGACTGATTTTAGATTTTGAAACAACTAAATACAATGTAAAGAAATGTACTAAGATGTTTAAAATGTTAATCGATAGTTTGAAAAAAATCAGAACATCAAGTAAACAATGCAGAATTGTGAGTAAGATTTAAAAAAATGTCATTTATGATTCTTTGAAATTCATAAGGGGCATTTTGCAAACCCAATGCATAACATTCCACTTATATTGACTAAATGGAACAATAAAAGCAATTTTCTATCTGTCTTTTGAGTGTGATTTGTATTTGCAAAAAATTTGATTTCATTTCAAATTTGAAAAAATATATATATAGTAAAGACTTTGTAAAATATCTTGTTTGTTGAAAATAGAATACCTAATTCACTTAAGGGCTTTGTTGAGATTTATAATTGATAACAAGTCTGGGAACTCCTTTCTCAATTTTAGAATGTTTGTTAACATAAAAAGTAGCACGACTCCAAGGAGATCTAAACTTACTGATTACGCCTTTATCCTGAAAGTCATGCATTTCTTTTTGACAATGTTGTTCAAGGCCTTTGTTCATTTGTATAGGTCTAGCTTTTATGGCGATTTGCAACTCATAAAATCATTTTCACAGAGTAAATCAACTATAATTTGTTTTCTAGATCAAAAAGCATTCGGAAGATTAGAACAAATTCCCTATTCAATCTAGACTTGAAAAAAGGATACTTTATGTTTTAACACTAGTTTTATAACCATTGTTGTATTTTATGGCTAGTACATCAATTTTCAAATACTGGAGGTACTTTTGTTTGGCTTGAATAATGCATGTGACATGGTTTTCATAAACAGAAAAGGTTTTCAATAAAAGGGAATATTAGTTTCTTTTCGTCTATTTCTGTAGAAATGTAACAAAAATTGACAGAATAGTGTGATGATGTTGATAAATGGTAAACCCGAGATGGTAAAGTGATAGACATTAGAAACCAAAACAAAGGAAGTTTTGATTTGAAAACCATTGTTAGAAATATATGCATCAATTTGTGCAATGACTTCAAAAGAAGAATTGTTGGCTATCTTTAAACGTTCTTTTATGTTTTCTAAAATTTTTGTAGTACAATGTCGTCTTTAATGCAGCTTAGATTTACCCTTGTATTAAAAACAGCAATAGTATCCAGTTGAGAATTTTTTTAAAAACAATTATCAAATATTTTGGAGAAGTAACCTTTTGTGAAATGCAAAGATAATCATCTAGTAGCTTCTCCAATGTAGGGAGTTGTAGGCTCTGAATATCAAGATCCTAAGAATTTAATTCTGGTTTACACTTGGTAAGGGTTTTGTGATGTTGTAAATGTAGTTGGATAATTGTAGTCTTCGTATTGTTTTTGGGTAAGTAGTCAGGACCCTGTGGTTTGTTCTCTTTGGCTTTGTCAAGGATTGTAGTCAGGTAATAAGGGTTTTGGCTGGTTGAAGGAGGTGAAGTGGGTGTTTCATCAAACGGCCATTGTAATTTGTTAAGACACTTGAGGGTCCTGAATATGGTTGATAACATTAAGAAGAAACAGTGAGGACACTCAAATGTTTGTCAGAGGTATCATCAAGATTTATAATGATAACACTCAAATGCTTGTTGGCTTCTCCCTCTTACTCAAATTAGCTGTTAGAGGTTGTAGCAATATCATCAATTTGTAATGGTTCTTCAATATCATATGAGTCAAAACCATTGTTGTTTGATCTAGAGGAATCAACCATAAGAGCTTCAATCTTTTGTGAAGCTTCTTCTTCAAGTTGTAGCTCTTGCAATCTTCAATTGAAATGGCAGTATTTGAATATGTATCATTTCTTTCCATATTAGTAACAAGTCACATCTTTGCAGTAGTTTATGTTTGAGGTGGGTTTTTTGAGTAGGTTTAGGATAGTACTTTTTCTTTTGTGCTTGGGGTATTATTTATTCTGTTTATGTCTACATCATGTGCAAGGTGTAAAGGATGAAGAAGATGATTTATAAGAGATGTCAAACTATTGGCAAAAAGACTCAAGTTCCTTTTTTGTCTTGTGCATTTCCCATTTTAATTGTTTATGTAACTTCATGTCTTGGCAGATCTTCAATTCGTCCTTCTGGGTTAAGCTAATGAGTTCACAGTATGTGAGTTGTTGATAGAGAATTTGATCTCCATGATTTCTTTCATTTTATTTCAGATTTTTTCTCCTAGAATAGGAGAAAGGCCAACAAGGAATTGTTCTTTCCAAAATGGGTCCTTGTCCTGTGCATTTCCCATTTTAACTGTTTCTATAACTTCATGTCTTGGTAGATCTTCAGTCCCTCCTTTTGGGTGAAGCTAATGAGCTCACCATATGTGAGTTGTTAAGAAGGAATATGAGCTTCCTGATTTTCTCTACATCTATTTTTTATTTTTTTCTCCTAGAAGAGGAGAAAGGCCAACAAGGAATATTTCTTTCCAAAATGGTTGATTAGACTCTTCTCTTCTAGTAAGGAATGTGTCTTTGTACCACTTGAAGTTATTGAGTTTCTTGCACCCGAGATTTGAATGTCTCTGAGTGTGTGTGAATGCATGCATATATAAATAATATTTTTCAAAATTTTTTACTCCAGTATTTATGCCACAGTCAAGCAAAATTTTCTAACTTTTGAAGCTCTAATTTCTTGTTACCTCATACCCACAATCGTAGAATCATAACTCACTGCTAATTACCTCAGACACCAAAACCTTGAAACAAAATTTCTAAAAAATGATCTTAGAAAACCATAATAGGGTGTAATGGAATATATTGGATAAGTTTTTATTTAACAGTTTGTTGCAGTCGCATTTCAATATGTTCAACCACTATCACTATCTCTTGCAATTACATAAAAAGCCAAAAAAAAAAAAAAAGAAAAAAGGTGAAATTATAGTTGAAATCATATATACTAAATATAAAATAGAAAGGGCTTGATGACTATAGCTAGTACTCATCAATAAGAAAAAAGAAAGAGAATAATCCTATATATATGCATCTCTTGCTTCTTCCTCCCTAAATCATCAAAAAATGAAAAAAGAAATATTTTGAATGACCAAATAACTCTCTACTCCTTCAATCACTTTATAGTTCATATCGAAGAAGACCATCCAGTGGCACACTTGAAAATCCATCCTAAAAGAATAACAAAATCCCTTAAGCATAGTAAAGTATAGGCCTTTGAAATCCTTAACACTGATAATACAAATCTCTCTCTCTCTCTCTCCCCCCCCACCCTCCTCAAAAAAAAAAATCTCGCCCAACACCAAATACGACTCTAATGCACTCGGATGAAAACAATTTCGGCCATGAAACTTCTCACAAGTAACCAAAACCACTAAACTTCACAAAATCAAATTGCACAATCACGTGAATTTCACTGTCCGCAGTTACTTAAATAAAATTCAGCTTAAAAGTTAATAATCTAAGCATCCATTCAGCACTCTAACGGCTCATAATAAAGGAATTCCACAAACAAGCACAAATAAAGTCCCTTTTTTGGTGAGACAAATGACCAAATACCTTATATGCAATAGATAGATATTGGAAACCAATGACAAATGTAAAAAAGACAAACCATGGCAGCAAATAGAAAAATCATCAGTCCAAAAATTATAGAACTTGTTGTGCATGTAATCAAAGTTGCTTCAAATCTAGCTTTATTTCATTTTTCTCCAACTTTCCTTCGAGCAAAACAGAATCTCTAAGTGTAACTTACTTTTGGTCGTTGAAATCCAATAATTATCTCAGCTTAATAATTGGGTTAATGAATCCCAAATATGGAGAACAGTGGGAATAACGATGAAGCAAGCTGGAGGTAGCAATGTCCGATAGTGGCACCCGCAGCGTTGGTGGCAATGGCCGTCAAGGAAGAAAAGTTTTAATGATGAAATACAAGTATTGAGAGACGAAAATCATGAAAAGGAAGGCAAGAGAACAGAAAATTTGACAGGGGCATTTTTGTCTTTTAGTAATAATTTCGCCACTGAAATCATGATTGTCAGAAAAAGGAATAAATGAGAGGGTGCCTGCTGCTTGAAGTAATATGAGACTTGAATGTAAAGAGTAATATGTAGTTGTGTTTAAATTAATATTAGAGAAAGAAGAAAATATGAAATTGGTCATTTATTAAAAATAAGATAAATTATATGAAAAAAAATAAATCACACAATAAAAGTAAATTTGAAATTAGTGTCACTCTTCTTTCTTTATTTGCATTTAATGTGTAAATATTATATTTTTATGTGACAATATGTTAAAGTTATTTGTAAAATAATGTTTCAAACTAATTTAATAAGTATTATTTGTTAATTATAAATTAAGTTACTAATTATAAATCAAACCATATAATAATATTGAATAATATTTAAAAATAAAAATTTGTGTGTAAAATTACAAAATAATAAATAAATATGAATATTGTTTACACTTTATACTAGAAAAACAATGTAAATAATAATTTTGTTATAAAGTTATAAAAGAAATTACATAATCATTCTTATTTTTATAACAAAAATATTATTTGTATAAAATTGGTTATTTTGTAAAATTGGCAAATAATTATATAATCATTCTTATTCTATAATATTATGATGTATTTTATAATATACAAAATATTATAATAAATTATAAAATAACTGAAATTATTGTACTTTTTTGTGATTTAATAAATTATTTTATAAAAAGAAAAAAATATGATCATATTACATAAAAATCACGTCTTGACAACTGTTTTGTAATGCCTAAATATATTTTGTAATATTTGGATATATTTTGTAATAGAGAAAATATGCATAATACTACATGCAATTATAAAATATTTAGAATTATAGTACTTTTTATGTAAATTTATGGATGATTTTATAAAATGGTAGAAATATGATCATATTACATAAAAATTTATATTGACAACTATTTTGTAACATAAGAATCTTGACAACTATTTTGTAACATAAGAATATATTTTGTAATATCATGATATATTTTATAATAGAGAAAATATACATAATACTTTCTAAAATTATAAAATATTTAGAGTTATTGTACTTTTTATGTAACTTCTTGGATTATTTTGTAAAAAAATACAAATATGATAGCATTACATAAAAATTGTGACATGACAATTGTTTTGTAATATTATGATATATTTTGTAATATCATGATATTTTATAAAAAGATAGAAATATGATCATATTATATAAAAATCGTGCCTTGAGAACTATTTTGTAATAATATGATATATTTTGTAAAAAGATAGAAATATGACCATGTTATATAAAAATTGTGTATTGATAACTATTTGTAATACTAAGATATATTTTGTAATATCAAGATATATTTTGTAAAAAAAAATAGAAATATGATCATATTACATAAAAAAAAATCGTGTCATGACAACTACTTTGTAATGTAAGGATATATTTTATAATAGACAAAATATACATAATAATATATAAAATTATAAAATATTTAGAGTTATTGTACTTTTTATGTAATTCTATAGATTATTTTGTAAAAAAATAGATATATGATAATATTATATAGAAATCGTGTCTTGACAACTAGTTTGTAATATTATGATATATTTTATAATATTATAATATATTTTATAAAAAGATAGAAATATGATCATATTACATAAAAATCGTGTCTTGATAACTATTTTGTAATAATAAGATATATTTTGTAAAAAGATAGAAATATATCTATATTACATAAAAATCGTATCTTAACAACTATTTTATAATATAAAGATATATTTTGTAATAAAAAAATATACAAAATGCTATATAAAATATTTAGAGTTATTGTACTTTTTATGTAATTATATGAATTATGTTGTAAAAAGATAGAAATATAATAATATTACATAAAAATTGTGTCTTAAAAATTATTTTATAATATTAGGATATATTTTGCAATATCATGATAGATTTTGTGAAAAAATATAAATATAATCATATTATATAAAAATTGTATCTTGACAACTATTTTGTAATAGAAAAAATATACATAAGACTATATGAAATTATAAAATATTTGGAGTTATTATACTTTTTATGTAATTTCATCAATTATTTTGTAAAAAGATAGAAATATGATAACATTACTTAAAAATAGTGTCTTCACAACTATTTTATGTTGGTTTAGGTTAGTCATACCTTAGTCAAAACTCTCCCTTTTGATCTTGCCAATATAAATTTAAATGTCCTAACATCAATTTTACGTGTTGATTTTGCATATTTTTAGATAGTTTTGCATTGAAAATTGAACGAGAGTCTAAATTTTAAGTATTATGAAATGCCTTCTAATTTGCAGCAACAAATTTCAAAATCGCGATCGCTATCTTATAGGAAGAATGGAAGAAGATAAGGCACACGAATTCGAGGTAGGAGTCGCGTCCACGTTTGTGACCGCGACTTTTAGATTTGCCTGGAAGGAATCAAGTTTATAACTAAAGCATGCCAAACACCTCAGAAAGTTGTTAACTTATCAAATTTTGTGAGAGTTACAGAGTGTCGAGACTGCAATTTGATAAAGGTACATTCCACTGTCAAACAGAAGGATTTGCGGTGATAGTTGCGTCTTATAGAAAAATATTTTGCGATCGCGACTTTTGTCTGGCTCGAAGAACATAACAATTATTTTTCTTGAAAGACCATTGGTAGCATGCCACATGGACTAGCTGTTAGATACAAATGAGGTTCTCTACTGCGATTTCAACAATTTTAGAGCAAGAAAAGAAATCATGACCGTGAACTCAGTCTGACAGACACTTAATGCAATATCTGCCTAGCACAACTCAGAGATTTGGACATAATTTATTTGCAACATCTCTTTGGTAGTTGTTGTCTTTAAATACTCCACAAAATAGACATGAATGCAAGAGAATAATATTTAATATAGTCAAACTCTTGCAATTTTATTTATCAACCTTTAAGTCTTATATGTGAGTTGGTATTTATTAGGTATGAGCATTAAACACCATTATTATTGGGTTTGAGAGTTAGCCTATTTGTAAAACTCTTGTATAGGTTAAGTATGAGCCTTTGGAAAAACATTTGAGAGGTTTTTATGTGAGTATTGAAACACAAGTTTTAAGGTTGTGAGTGAGCCATAAAACACAAAGAGTAAAAGTTTGGTGTGAGCTTGTAAACACCATTTAGTGTCAGTAGAATGCCTAAATGTTAAGTATTGGGCAGTAGACGTAGGGTTTGTTAACACTTGAACCACTATAAAATATTGCATCTCTAACTCTTCTCTTACTTCTTCTATTTTCATCTTTCAATACCTTCCCTCTAATTTTTAAAAATTTCGACCAATTTAACTCATTTTCTTGGTGCTCGAGGGCCAACATTTTGTAATACTAGAACATATTTTTTTAATATCATCAAATATTTTATAATAGAGAAAATATACATAATATTATATAAAATTATAAAATAATTTGAGTTTATTTTACTTTTTATGTATCAGGTACATATCAACTATAATAAATCAAGCTTTTTTTATTTTTATGAAAAAATAACAAATATATTAATAAAAAGATATAATAATAAATATATAATTGTTGTATTTTGAAAAGACTTTATAAAAGGAATGGAAGAAGATATGACAGACGGATTCGTAATAGGAGTCGTATCCATGTCCGCGACCACAACTTTTGGATTTGACTGGAGGAAATCAAGTCCACAACCAGAGCATGCCAAGCATCCTAGAAAGCCATTGGCTTATCAAAGCCACTTAGGATGACAACTCTAGTGAGGAGGATAAAGATGAGGAAGTGGCAAATCTCTATTTCAGGGCACAAGAGGACTCTGATAATGAGGTAAGTTCTTCACCTCACTCAAGTAATAATTATGATGCATATGATGATGTAGAGATGATGAGCTCCTTGAAGCTCTTACTTTGAGATGTGACAAATATAAGTCACATATGAAAACTTACAAAAAAGAATGCTCAAAACTAGAAAATGAGTTTAATTCATTAAATGAGCTTGTAAGCGAGTTGAGAACTTCAAATAAAGAACTCAAAAAGTCTATTGAAAGTCTTACTAAGTCTTTATCTTCTTTAAATTCCTTGAGAAAGGAAAATGATTTCTTAAAAAGAGATGTAATTGAGTTTATAAATTCTATTTCTATGTTTCATAAAGGGAAGAAAGTTTTAGATAAACTAATTTTATCTCAAAGACCTCCCCTAGTAAGACATGATCTAGGCTTCAATGGAGCTTCTTCATCTATACCCTTTCTCACAACATTCATTAAAGCATCGGTGCCTCAAACATCTAGTATTGAGGTAATTGGGAGGAAGAGTGCTTCTAGCACTAATCCACTTATACCTAAGGGTAAGGGGAAGGCACCTCAAGACTCAAAGCCTAAGCCTAAAAAGGCAATCATGCATTCATCTACACTAAGAAGCATGCTCACCTAAACACATATAAAAAATTCACTTCTATCCTAATCATTCAAGTACATGTTCACACTCTCATCACCATGGTATGAAAAGGCCCCCTACTCATATTAAACTTATGCATAAGAGAAAGACTTAGAAGTCTAAGCTTCAATGCCACTATTGTATGAAGTTTGGTCACATAAACATTTTCTGCTATATTAGGAAGGCTCACCTAAAATTAGAGGATCCTTTATGGCTTAACCCCCAAAGACCTAAGTATGCTTAGGTACCTAAGCAAATGTGATTTGTTTTTGTTATGTAGGAATGTATGACAACCACCAATGAAGATAATAATTAACACGTGGATGTGGATGCTCAAAGCATATGATGACCAACAAAAAGTTATTCATTGCTATAGAAGAGAAGGACGATGGCTATGTCACTTTTGGAAATAATGTCAAGGGTAATGTAATTGGTATTGAAACAATTGGTAAGAATGGTTGTTCACTTATTGACAATATTCTTTTAGTAGAATCTTTACAACATAATTTGTTAAGTGTAAGTCAATTATGTGACAAAGGTAATAAAGTCACCTTTGACCCTAGCAAAATGTTGAGTTATCATTTTATTGGATAATAAGGTAATCTTTAAGGGTGAAAGGAGAGGCAACACCTACTTAATTCACTTAGACAATTTGGTTAATCAATTCTTCAAATGTCTTGTGTCTCTTCGCAATAAAGTTTGACATTGGCATAAAAGACTTGGTCATGCTAGCATGAAGCTCCTACAAAACCCATCTAAAGGAGAATTAGTGAAGGTCTTCCTAATCTAAAATTCTCTAAGGACAAAACATGTGGACCTTGCTAAATGGAAAAACACCATCAAACTTTCTTCAAAGCAAAGAACGTTATAAGTACCTTTAGACCTCTTCAACTCATCCATGTGGACTTAATTGGACCTACTAGGAGTGTTAATCTAGGTGGGAAGCATTATGCATTTATCCTAGTTAATAATTACTCTAGGTTTACTTAGGTATCTTTTCTAGCTCATAAGAATGACACTGTAATGCTTTTAAAAGTTTTGCAAAAAGAGTTCAAAATGAAAAAAAAGGTTACTTCATTTCTTCTATAACAAGTGACCATAGAAAGGAATTTCAAAATGAATCTTTTGAAACTTATTGCTTAGAGAATAAGATTTCTCATAATGTTTTCACTCTTAGAACATTATAACAGAATGATGTTGTTGAAAGGAAAAATAGGACATTAGTAGAGATCGCTAGAACTATGTTTAATGAGTACTCTTTGCCTAATTACTTTTGGGCTGAAGCCATCAATACTTCTTGCTATTTTGCTAATTATGTTTTCAACATATTCATTTTTAAAAAAACTTTATATGAGCTTTAGAATGGTGGAAAACCTAAGATTTCATATCTTAAAGTCTCTGGGTGCAAATGTTACATTCTAAATACCAAGGACAATCTTGAAAATTTTGCTTTTAAGACAAATAAAGGTATTTTTCTAAGTTACTCCACCTCTAGTAAAGCCTATAGGATATTTAATAAAAGTACTATGGTTGTTGAAGAATCAATAAATATTGTGTTTGATGAATCTAGTAAACTTCATCTTAGGAAAGAAGCTCTTATTGATAATCTTATATGTGACTTTGAGAAGTTGGAGCTTGATTCAACTCTAAAAGAATTAGTGATTGATCTTGAGGATAACAAGTGATCACAAAAAGTTAAGGGAGTAAGTATTAGATCTCAACTTTATACATCAGATAATAATCTTGCATTTGTTTTTCAATTTTAAGCCAAAATCAATTGATGAGGCTATTGATGAGGAAGGTTGGGTGATTGTTATGCAAGTGAAACTCAACCAATTTGAGAGAAACAAAGTTTGGGAACTTAGTCTTAGGTTTAATGAACACCTCGTTATAGGTTGTAAATGGGTGTTTAGGAATAAGTTAGACGAACAAGGGTTCATTACTAGGAATAAAGTACGATTGGTTGCAAAGGGTTACAAATAAGAGGAAACCATTGATCATGATGAAACATATGCCCCTATAGCAAGATTAGAGGCCATTAGGATTCTTTTAGCATTTGCATGTCACATGAATTTTAAACTTTTTCAAATGGATGTGAAGAGTGCATTTTTGAATGGTCTTATTGAAGAGGAAGTTATGTTGAACAACCTCCTGATTTTGATTCTCATACTTTTTTAAATCATGTTTTCAAATTAACTAAAGTCTTGTATGGTTTGAAACAAGTTTCAAGAACTTGGTATGAAAGACTTAGTTCATTTCTTTTACAAAATGATTTTGAAAAGGGCAAGGTTGATATAATTTTATTTGTCAAAAAACACAATCAAGATACACTCCTTGTACAAATATATGTTGATGATATTATATTTGGTGCTACTAATGAATCTCTTTGTGAAAAATTTGCTAAATGTATGATTAGAGAATTTAAGATGAGCATGATGGGAAAACTCAAAATTTTCTTTAGTCTTCAAATTAAGCAAACCAAAGAGAGCATCTTCATCAATCAAGTCGAGTACACAAAGGATCTACTTAAGAAATTTGGCATGGATAGATGCAAAGTAGCAAAGACACCGATGAGTACAACCATCAAGCTAGATAAAGATGAATTAGATAAGCTAATTGATAAAAAAAAAGGTATAGAGATATGATTGGTTCTTTCCTCTATCTCACTTATTCTAGACTCAATATCATGTTTAGTATTTGTATGTGTGCTAGGTTTCAATCTTGTCTTAAGGAATCTCGTTTAAATGTTGTCAAAATGATTCTTAAATATTTATATGACACATTACATTTCGTATTATGATATCCTAGAAATTCATCATTTAGTCTTCTTGGTTATTCGAATGTAGATTATGTAGATAGTTTATTAGATAGAAAAAAACATTTCTAAAACTTGTCAATTTATAGGTGAATGTTTAGTTTCTTGGTTTAATAAAAAGTAAGTTTTGATTCCCTTATCTACCGCCGAAGAGGAATATGTGATGACGAGTTGTTGTTGCACCCAAGTTCTTTGGGTGAAACAACAACTTAAGGATTTATGACAAAGATGTTGATCACATTCCCATCAAACAACACAAGCGCAATAAATCTTTCAAAAAAATATCATCCAACATTCAAGAAGCAAGAACATTGACTTTATTTTCTTAGAGATCATATCCAAAATGGTAATGTGATGTTAGAGTTTATTAACACCAATCATCAATTTACAAAAATTTTTACTAAACCCTTGAATAAAGAAAGGATAAACTTTATTAAGAGGGAGCTAGGGATGCTTGATGGACGCTCTCTAGGCTAAAAATTGATCTCACCTCATTTTCTTCATTGTATTTGTGAATTTGATTGATTGATTGAATGATATGTTTAATAATTATGTATGTTGATTACTTTGGATGTGTTAATTCTTTATGCAATTGTATTTTTCTAAGCCAATTTACTTGAATTGATCATCATTACATTAAATTGATCACATCTAGAAAGGCCAATTCCTATTTTTTCTTTGTTTTTCTTTTTGCCTCATAATTTGCAGTCATTATTATCACTTCGCGGTTGCTACTTACAAGCCCTCATCAATTTTCTATCAAACTCTTAATTTGTTGTCACGATTTTAAATCGCCACACAAATTTTTTTAAAAATTCAAATTATTTGATCGTTGAATCCTTCATTTTTTGAGGAAATCTTATTGGTTACTCACAAAATTCATAATTATCGGTCAAGGCCAGCTAATAGCGACAACAAATTTTGGTAACTGTCTGGCATTGATTAATTTGATTGCCAATTAGAGTGAACCTTTGTGAAATCACTTGAAAGGTTTTTGTGTGAGTCTTGAAACATAAGTTGTAAGGTTGTGTGTGAGTCATAAAACACAAAGTGTAAAAGTTTGGTATGAGCTTAGACATCAGTTAGTGTTAATAGAATATCCAATTGTGAAGAATTGGGGAGTGAATGTAGGATTTGTTAACACCTGAAACATTATAAAATTTGGTATTTCTAACTCTTCTCTACCTCTTCTATTTTCATCTTTCAATACCTTTTCTCTAATTTTTAAAATTTTCCACCAATTCAATCCCTTTCTTAGTACTCAAGGCTCAACATTTTGTAATACTAGAATATGTTTTGTAGTATCATAATATATTTTATAATAAATAAAATATACATAATACTATATGAAATTATAAAATAATTGGAGTTATTTTACTTTTTATGTATCAGTTACATATCAACTCTAGTAAATCAAGCATTTTTTTTATTTTTATTAAAAAATAATAAATATACTAATAAAAAGATATAATAATAAATATATAAATTTTGTATTAGATAATCTGATATTAGCATAGTAATATATATATATATATAATATTGTTATCAATATAATATGTATTATATAATAATATAGTAATATTTATTATATATAAACTATGTTAACTAACATTAAAAAAGAAAATAGAATAATCTATAGAAGAAATATTTAACTATTTTAAGTAAGGATAAGTTCACATGTTAATAATATTCAAATTTGGACAATCTATTGATCCATTTTTTATCTTGTGTGCATTCAGTATTTCCCCTCAGTGAAATACCACTAGATGTGCGAAGTCTAATTTCATGGTTTAAGGAATATGAAGAACCTTGAATCTATTAAATTAAAAACAAAATATTAGCAAGTGTAAATTTTATATTGAAATATTTTGCCACAATATTTGCAAATATTTATAAAATAAAAATAAAATAACAAATATTTTACATAATAATCTCATAACTAAAAAAGTAAAATAAAAATATTAATAAAATTTAATTACATAAATAAAATATATTGTATAATCTCTTTTGATTAGGTGGTTCATAATCTTACATAGTAAACTCAGACGAATTTATTATTTGTATAATATTATATTATATTGACACCAAATTAATAATTTTCTGCATTCACCTTATTATTGTATTAGATTCAACTGCATAAAGCTTCATCATCATTAAACTAATTTACAAAGGTAATAAATTATTAGCAAACAAACATTACTATAGCAATCAGTTGTCTCGGGTAGATAAAATTCTCATATGCATTAAGCATAAAGACTTATAAGAACCACAAATTACAGATAGTTATACAATGAGACGATTGCTCTTATTAAAGACTCCTGGCTAAATGTTGTCTCCAATAAAAACTCTTATACAACAATATAGTCATGTACACATTACATCACATAAGCGTCGTCCCTCGTGGAAAACTTAGTTTCTATACTTCTTCAATAGCAATTTGGTTGCTAGCCTTTAGATTCAACCTGCACAAAGGGCAGGTTAAATTAATGTAAAGCCACTTATCTATGCATGTGTTGCAGAAAATAGTGATGACAAGAAAGTTCACGGTTTAATTCCCTCTTCATAGGCTAGATAGTAGTATTCCTACAAAATTTATAGCACAAGTACATTAGGAGTCAACAAAAAAGAATAAAGAGCTACATCACCTATGCAAGAAATAAATTCAAGCACATATAATTTTGTATAGCATTCATATGTACCTGATTTGATTCTAAGCACACTATTCAGGTATATATTCTTTCATCAAATTTGTTTAGATTTTCACTAGTAAAAGAAATAGAGTTACAAATTTGATTCTAGCCACACTTCCACTACTGAAAAGTCTTAACAAATTAGAAAAGCCCCATGTCTATTTGTTGAATTTGTGTTGATAAAGTTAACAAAAAGATATTTTTAAATTTTGTTTTAAAAATATCAATTACTTTGTTATTCAAAACAAGTGTATTAAATTAATTCAAAAAAAATTATAATAGAAATGTGTTTTTATAATATATAATTTTGTAATAAAATTACGTAATTATAAAGTTAATTGGATGGTATACCAGTATGATGCTGAGTTATTAATCGAATCATGATAGGATTGACCGATTTATTGGTTAACTCACCGATTCATATAAATTATTTCCAATTTTATTTAAATACAAGTTTTACTTCAAATTGAATTTGTCTCTAATTCAGTTTTTGAATTGTTTAGTCGAACCGTCAATCCAGTTCGAGTTTGATAACCATGAGTATATATATGAGATATTTAATTTATTTTTAAGTATAAACTTATATTTATATTATTTATTAAAATTTTTTAATAAAAGTTTGATTTATTGGGTTTTGATTTTTTAAAATTGAAGTAAATTAAATTTTGATTCAATGAAACCAGAGAATCATTAAAGACATGGAGCAAAATATTAATAGTGGAACTTTGTGCAGATTGGCTAGTGCTAATGAACTAACAAATTGGAGGTCCCAAAAAAATTAAACCAACAAAGCATTCTCACCATACGTGGAGTGAAGAGACATCACTTCTAAATATCAGATGAATAAAAAATTTATACATGAAATTCTGACGAAATAGCATCAGCTGGTATAAGGAAATGTTATTATTCATTCAGTAAATCTCTGGCCAAAGGGTCTTTCCTGGAATTTGGCCTCAAGCAAAATTCAATTCAAATAATTCAATCCAAAATATTACCAGCTCCAAACATTTGAGCAATGATCCGAATAAAAAGGCAAATAATATAAGACAACTGATGGTACACCACTGCAGGACTATAATTAAGTTGGACATGATCAATACAAAATATCTCAATATAAATAAATCCAAGCATCAGTTCTGAATTAGGTTGTGATTCTTAAAGTCGAAGCATTGCATCTTACAACCTTTTAGTTGATTTCGGCAAACCAGCAGGATCTAAGCTCACAAGGACTTTCATCAAAGTGGTGACAAAATCAGCGCAAATCAATGTTTTTCATGAATATTCAAAGGCAAATCTCTTTCTCAAAATTTGACTCAAGAATTAAGTAGACTGTACTAACAAATAGAAGTTTCCCCACTCATAGACTGCTTAATCATTGAGAAATAGTTGTTTGACAATATTTTTGTTATAGGACAATGACTGTTAGTCACTAAAAGATTGCACCTATAAACTAATAACTTCATGTCCATAAACATCCTAAGACGTACAATATATGAAAAGTGTGCTTTCAGCTGAGAGATCAAACTACTTTTTTTTTTTTTTTTCCATTTATTGTCTATTATACTGCCTCTTGAAATTGGCTTATGCATAAATAAAAATTATACGATGCGGTTAACTTCTGCATCTCTCCAAACAAGCATGTGTAGAAAAAAGGCAATGAGGAAAGTCAATTACCTGATCAGTCATGGCATATAAGATTCCAATTATACATGGAAGGCAACAACAAATATCAATATCAATGAGACATGCACAAGCACAATAGATTATCATAAATCAAAGCCTCTCAAAGAAACAAAATTGACAAAAATCAGATAATCATAATTATAACGCCCTAAACTAATTAGAATATTTCATATATCAGACTTTGACTAGCATTCTAATTTAAACAAAAAAAAAAAATTAATAACCATTTCTTCAATCTATTGATAAAGAAATAAATCTAATGTCACTTCTTGTATAAAACAAAGATAGAAGTAACAACTTATAAATTATACTTAATATTTAAATTCATTTTATATTTGGTTTGGACTGGAGTTTATACTTTGAAACCAAGCTTCCTACGTATCCCATTTCCATAGGGAATCAAAACCATGTAGTTCTTTCTATAAAATCAATGCATTCATTTGTAATAACGTAGACTATCAATTGCTCAACAACACATAAATAATAGCATGATGGATTAAACAATCATAACCCACAGAGTTTTGCTTTTATACAAAGTCATGCTTATCGCATAAAATTTAATAGAGAAATGCAATAATTATTATAAGGCAATTTAAGGCACTAAAATAGATATGCACGGTTCACCCATCGATTGTTACTTTTATATTTATTAAATTCTAATGATTATATGATAAATAAACTAAGAGGATATTTTTTAAGAAATTTGCTTGAATTTGATAATTCATATACTAAATTTTAAAAGTCTGTTATTAATAATGATAGAATAATAACATTAGAAGTTCACTACCTTATTACATTAGTAAGAAGAAATATTTTTAGTTTACCTCAATAAAATTTATAAAACAAAAATCAATGGTAATAAGAGTTAATTAGTTTGGCATTAATTTAGAAAAAAAACTAAATTCCAAACAAATAAAAACTGTAATAATAATAATATGTTAACAATTGCAAAACAGCATGGTTCACTATCATTCAAAAACTATATTCAAAAGAGCAAAGTTAAAATATTATATTTATATAAATATAAACTTGATATTTGTTATTCTTATAATGGTATAAGAATGGAAATAAAGATAATTGTACAAAATCTCACTGACAGCTCTACAATCCATAAGAAAACAAATGAAAAGCAAAGCTACACACCTAAGAGAGGAAATTGGTTCAAGGATGAGGAAATACATTTAACTTGTATGTGTGTGTATATATATATATATATATATATACAAAGAGCTCTACAGGAATTGTAATATAGGTACCAAATAATCCATGAATATTGTATGAATCTCATAAAAGTTACAATAAAATATATCATGTTGTTATACAAAGGATAAATAAACCTAATAAATATGTAAAAGAGGGATCACACAGAAAAGAATACTTTTACATTAAATATATATTAATTCTTATTAATGTATAAAATCTTGAATTCAATAAGGTTTAATTATATGAAAGAAATACTTACTTGCAAATGAAAAATAAGACTTCAGAGAGGATATGGCAAAAGAAACAACCATCCAAAATATGGAGCCCAAAATTTTAATCAATTAATCCTTTTCTGTAGAATGAACAATAAGGGAAAGAATAAAGATAAGAATTGGAAATTGAAAGGGAAGGAGAAATAGCAATCAAGAAGTAGTTTCTTTACCTAATTACATTTCATAATGGGATGTGGGCAAGATTTGGAACCGCCTAAAGTGCTGAGTATTACACATTATGCGCGTTCAGAAATGCATAAGAGCTAACAAATGGCAATGTCACACTTCTCAACTGTTCACGGTTTCTCAAGTCTTCAAGTATAGACTGTTTTACGTCTGTTGGGCTGAAGCATCACAAGACACGAATTTAGCAAAAAGCATCACTAAATTTACCATTAGGAGTTTCATTAAATTGCGTCTCGAATCAGAACACATTCATCTAATCTAAGTCCTCTATGAATACTATTGTCCAGTTAATCAAAAACAAGCTCAAGCAACAAGTCAATGTTTCACAATAATTATCTTGTTAATAAAATGTGCTTGTTATAAAAAAAAAAAAAATTAAAAGGAGAGTACATGAGTGCGACAAAGAGAGAGACGTTTTCGTTCTTTCTAATTTGCCAATGAAGAAAAGAAAATTATGTGAAACAACAAATTCAGAAAGGAAAGAGATAGAAGAGAGAGTAATAGAGATAGGGCTAAAGGCAAAAAAATTAATTTACAATAATTTTGCTTATTCAAGACTTATAATGTAAAAAGCTAACCCTGTTGTGAAATAAGAGTAATATTCCACCCACCAAATTCACCTAATAAATTTATAGGTGAATAGAAAGTGAAAAATTATACTATAAAACTGCACTATATTTGATTCTCAGGAAAGATTGGAGGGGTCACAAGTGATCCCACTTAAAACCCAATCTCCTTAGACAGAATCACCCTAATAGTAATTCAATAACACAATATATCACTACGACTATACTCTACAAAATAGCTATTGAAAAATAAAGACAAAATAAGAACACCAGAATTTAACAAGGTTCGACCAATTATGCATATGTCCTCGGACACTACCAAAATTATATTTCATTAAAAAAAAAAAACTACAAAGTGAAATATTACAAAAGATGGAGAACTATTGAAAATTGCCTAAGAGATGAGTAGACAATTTTGGGATGATTAAACTAAAGAAATCAAGGCTCTGTTTATAACAAAAAAACTTTTATTCCCTTTGTTATTTCTCCGATGTGGGATATGACTCTATTTATAACAAAAAAAACCTTCATTCCTTTTGTTATTTCTCCGATGTGGGATATAGAAGTGAGCCAACATAATCAACAAATCTCCATTTTGGCGAATTTCAACATTTTTAATCTCTCCTCAAACAGCCTTTAAAAGTGTCTCCAAATTCAACATCAAACTTTACCAATTGCTTTTTTTCCCTTCGGGAGACTAGCAAGTTCCCAAGTCTGATTTTTATGAAGCGATTGTATTTCTTCATACACGACAATCCTCCACTTTTCTTCTTCTGAACTTTGAACTGCTTCAGTAAAAGTGGTAGAAATGTCATCAACTACAACTGAAGATGCATGAGGCACTACATCAACATAGTGACCAGGCAATCTTGTCGTCTTCTTATAAGTCACCATATCAGCAAAGCAGCCAGACATTTTATGCATCCTCTCTGGCCTCCTAGATGTACTTGGTTCAAGTTGCTGAGGAAGTCCTTGAACTCTTTCTTTTTGAGAATCTCCTTCTACCGTAGGATGGGTCTCAACACCTTTTTTATCTGCTAGGATTACTATTCTCTCAAACTCCACTTGCTTGGGAGTATCATCTAACTGCTCAACATCCACCTTTTTCAACATGGTAGATTCATCAAAGGTAACATTCGTACTAAAAACTATTTTCTTTGTCTCTGGACACCATAGACGATATCCTTTTATGCCAGAGGTGATCCCCATGAACAATGCTTTCTTTGCTCTTAGATCCAACTTTGACTCCTTAACATGGTAGTATGTAGTGGAATCAAATACATGTAAGGAATTATAATCTGTAGCAGGCTTTCTAAACCATTTCTCTAATGGCGTTTTTCCATCAATAACCGTAGATGGTAGGCGATTGATGAGGTGGCACGCATATGTTACAGTCTCAGCCTAAAATTCTTTACCCAACCCAGCATTGGATAACATACATCAAACTTTCTTTAGTAATGTTCGATTCATGCGTTATGCTACACCATTTTGTTGTGGTGTAGATCTGACAGTGAAGTGTCTGACAATGCCTTCATTTTCATAAATTTTCTCAAATGGATCGCTTTTATATTCTCCACTATTGTCTGTTCGGAGACGTTTGATCCTTTTGCCTGTCTGAGTTTCCACCATCTTTTTCCATTTCAGGAAAACTCTTAACACTTCATCCTTTGTCTTCATTGTGTACACCCATACTCTCCGAGAAAAATCATCAACAAAGGTCACATAATAGTGTTTCCCTCCCAAAGAACTAGTTTTGGAGGGACCCCAAACATTAGAGTGAACATAATCCAAGATATCTTCAGTATTATGGATTGTTGTTCCAAATTTGACCCTTGTCTGCTTCCCTTTGATGCAATGCTCACAAAAGTTCAATTTGCAACTTTGCACTCCTTTCAATAATCCTTGTTTAGCAAGCAAATTCAAGGATTTTTCTAACATGTCCCAAGTGCATATGTCATAGCTTGGTTGCTTCTGACTCTCGATTATCTATTGAAGTTGTTGCTGCTACTGTCCCTGTAACTGTACTACCTAGATAGTGGTACAAATTATTGTTCTTTCGAATTCCCTTCAATATCACACGTGCACTAGAGATAATCTTCATCACTCCATTTTTCACTTTTGAGTCTAGCATCCCGACAGAGATGAGATTTTTGCTCGATTCTGGTACATAATGAACATCCGTTAAGGTGATGATTGATTCATCCGCATTTCTGAAGTGAATTGAACCAATCCCATATGTTGTCAAAGGGATGTTATTTGTTGTGTAGACAACTCCACCATTT
>CATIWR010033923.1:0-20929 GCA_949677035.1 Omphalea diandra
TAGGGCCAACAAGTGGTATTAGAGCCAAGTCTCACAAACAACCATTAATTGAGTAAGCAAAGTTCATGGCACAAGAGGGAATCCACTCACACCTCAAGCCCTACTTTGATGGATCTGACTATACTTACTGGAAGTATAGGATGAAGATTTATCTTAATACAGATGTAGAAGACCTTTGGGATGTAGTTGTCAAAGAATAGAAGCCACCCTCTAAAGTAGTGGATGGAATTGAAGAACTCATTCTAAGGGAAGATTAGGTTGAAGCTCATAGGAGGTCAAATGGCAAAAATAAGAGAGCAATGGTCATTCTTCTAAGTTCTCTCTCTAGGGAAGACATCAGAAGAGTGCAGCATTGCCAAACATCTCATGCCATTTGGAAGACTCTTGAAAACTATCATGAGGGCACAACACTTGTTAAATCAAGTAGATTGGAGATGTACATGATGGAATGAGAGCTCTTCATGATGAAAGATCATGAAAGCATCACCGAAATAAAAATAGACTTTTATCCATCGTCACAAACATGAAGAAATTTAGAAGGACTATCACCAACTATGAGGTAAATACGAAAATCCTTAAAACTCTTCTATTACATAAGTTTGGTGCCACAGTATTAAGCATTCAAGAGTCTAACCCAGAGATTGGAAAGGTTTCTATGGATGTTTTGATAGACAAACTCTTTACTCATGAGTTGGCCTTACAAAAGGATGAGCAAATGAAGAAACTAAGGGCCAAGGAGAAAAATCAAAAAAAGAAGAAAGAAACTTGGCACTCAAATCCTCAACCAAGGAAACGGAGGTAGAAACAACCTCTAGTGATGAAAAGAGTGATAAAGAAGAAGAAGAGCTAGCAATGCTCTCAAAAAAGACTAAGGAGTTAATTAAAAGAAGAAAAGAGAGAAGAAGCTTTAAGAAGATAACTCCTAATCCTAGAGAGAGATCTAATGAAGTCACTTGATATGAGTGTGGCAAGCAAGGCCACATCAAATACGATTGTCCCAAGATATAGAAGAAGAAGAAGAGATGGATCAAGAAGAAGAAGAAGAGTTTCTCAGCCAATTGGGATGATAACTCAAGTGAAGATGAAGAAGAAGGAAAAGTTGCTAACAATTGCTTCATGGCACAAGAAGACTCCAAATGAGGTAAGTACTTCATCCCACTTTCATTTAGATTTTGATGATTTTGATGAGATAGATGAAGAGCTTCTAGAGGCTCTTACTATGAGATATAACAAATACAAGTCACAAATAAAGTCTTATAAGAAAAAATGTCTAAAATTAGAAGATGATTATAAATCCCTCAATGATCTTGTATAGAAATTGAGAGCATCAAATGATGACCTCAAGAAATCTATGGAAAATCTTTCCATATCATCTTCATCAATGGCTTCATTAAGAAAAGAGAATGACTCCCTAAAAAGAGAAGTCATTGAGCTTAGAAGCTTAATCTCTAAGTTCCATAAAGGAAAAGAAGCCTTGGACACATTGATTGTGTCTCAAAGAGCACCATTGATTAACATGGTTTAGGCTTCAATGGAGCCTCCTCATCATCACATATTATATTTGTTAGACCATCAAAACCTCAAACCTCAAGTGTTAAGGTAATTGGGAAGAAAAGTGCTTCAAACACTAAGCCTCCTAAGCCTAAGGGCAAAGGGAAGGCTCTCCAAAGCTAAAAAGCTAATACTCAAAGAGTCAATCATACTTACATGTATAACAAAAAGCATGCTCACACACACAAACACAAACAATTCTCTATTACTTCTCATCACTCGTGCACATGTATGCACTCACATAATCAAAGTGTGAGAAGGCCTCCTACTCATACTAAGTTTGTGCATAGGAGAAAAACTCCCAAGTCTAAACTCCAATGTCATTATTGCATGAAATTTGGGCATGTTAATATTTATTGTTTTATTAGGAAGGCTCACCTCAAATTAGAGGACCCTTCAACTCCTAACCTCCTAGGACCCAAGTATGCTTGGGTACCTAAGAAAAGGTGACTCACTTTTATTGTGTAAGGAAGTGTGGCAACCACCAATAAATCAAGCAATTGGCATGTGGGTAGTGGATATTCTAAGCATATAACTGGAAATAGAAAGCTATTCACGGTATTGAAGGAAAAAGAAAGCGGAGATGTCACATTTGGTAACAATTCCAAGGTTAAGGTAATTGGCATTGGAAACATTAGTAAGAATGGTTGTTCCTTGATTGATAAAGTTTTATTAGTAAACGGCTTACAACATAATTTGTTAAGCATAAGTCAATTACCCGACAAAGGTAGTAAAGTCACCTTTGATCCTAAGGAATGTCAAGTCACCACATTAATGGATGATGAGGTTATATTCAAAGGTGAAAGGAAAGACCTATTCAATTGACTTAAACAATTTGGTTAACCAATCTTTTAAGTGTCTTATGTCTTTAAGCAATGAAGCTTGGTTATGGCATAAAAGGCTTGGACATGCAAGCATGGATCTTCTTCAAAGCCTATTTAAAGGAAAGTTAGTGGAAGGCCTCCCCAAGCTAAATTTCACTAAAGACAAGACATGTGGTCCTTGCCTAATGGGGAAGCAACATCAAGCCTCCCACAAAGCTAAAAATGTTGTAAGTTCTTCTAGACCTCCTCAACTAATTCATATGGACTTGATAGGACCCACTAGAAGTGCTAGCTTAGGTGGAAAACATTATGCACTAGTCCTAGTTGATGATTACTCTAGGTTTACTTGGGTGTCCTTTTTAGCTCATAAGAATGATACTTTTGATGCTTTCAAAAGTTTTACAAAAAGAGTTCAAAATGAAAAGGGTTACTTCATTTCTTCTATTAAAAGTGACCATGAAAAAGAATTTGAAAATGACTCTTTGAAACTTATTGTTTGGAGAATGGAGTTTTTCGTAATTTTTCAACTCCTAGAACACCACAACAAAATGGTGTTGTAGAGAGGAAAAATAGAACACTAGTAGAAATGGCTAAAACCATGCTCAATTAGTATTCTTTACCGAATTACTTTTGGGCTGAAGCCATTAATACTTCGTGTTATATTGCAAATAGAGTTTTTAAAAGACCCATTCTTAATAAAACATCTTATGAGCTATGGAATGGTAGAAAATCCAAGATATCATATCTAAGAGCATTTAGGTGTAAGTGTTATATTTTGAATACCAAGGATAATCTTGAAAAATATGATTCCAAGACCAATAAAGGTATATTCTTAGGGTATTCCACCTCTAGCAAGGCATATAAAGTCTTTAATAAGAGTTCAATGGTAATTGAAGAGTCTATGAATGTTGTCTTTGATGAATCTAGTAAATTTGATCTTGGGAAAGGTGCTTTTATTGATGATCTTACAGGTGACTTTGAAAAGTTAGAATTAGAAGACACTACAAGAAAAGAGGAGAAAAATAATGAAGGAGGTGAATCATCAAAAGTAAATATGGAGCCACAACATCAACAAGAAGATGAGCCAAGTCAATATCTACCCAAAGATTTGAGATTCTCTAAATATCACCCTAAGAACTTGATCATTGGTGATACCTCTAAGGGTGTAAATACTAGATCACAACTTCATCTTTTAGATAATAATCTTACCTTTGTTTCTCTACTTGAGCCAAAATCAATTGATGAGGATTTTAATGATGAGAATTGGGTGCTTGCTATGCAAGAGGAACTCAACCAATTTGAGAGAAACAAGGTATGCGAACTTGTCTCTAGGCCTAAAGAACACTCCATTGTAGGTTGCAAATGGGTGTTTAGGAATAAGTTAGATAAGCAAGGTCTTATCATAAGGAACAAAGCTAGATTGGTTACTAAGGGATACAACTAAGAGGAAGGCATAGATTATGATGAGACTTTTGCCCCCATTATTAGGATACTTTTAGCTTTTGCATGGCACATGAATTTTAAGCTTTTTCAATTGGATGTAAAAAGTGCATTTTTGAATGGAATTATTGAGGAGAAAGTCTATGTTGAACAACCTCCTGGTTTTGAGCCACATTGTTTTCCCAATCATGTTTTTAAATTGAACAAAGCCTTATATGGATTGAAATAAGCTCTAAGAGCTTGGTATGAAAGGCTTAGTTCATTTCTCTTGAAAAATGATTTTGAAAAAGGAAAGATGGACACCATACTATTTGTTAAAAAGCACAAGCATGATACACTAATTGTACAAATTTGTATTGATGATATCATTTTTTGTGCTACTAATGAGTCTCTTTATGAGGATTTTGCTAAGTGTATGACTATGAAATTTGAAATGAGCATGACGGGAGAGCTTAAGTTCTTTCTTGATCTACATATCGAGCAAACTAAAAAAGGGATCTTCATCAACTAGACTAAATACACTAGGGAGATACTCAAGAAGTTTGGCATGGATGATTGCAAAGTAGCCAAAACCCCTATGAGTGGTACCATCAAGCAAGACAAAAATGGTAGATGAAAAGAGATATTGAGGTATTATCGGATCTCTACTTTATCTTACTGCTTCTAGGCCATATATCATGTTTAGTTTATGTATGCGTGCTAGGTTCGAATCCTCTCCTAAAGAGTCGTATTTAAATGTTGTTAAGAGAATTTTAAAGTATTTGCATGGCACAATTCACTTAGGGTTATGGTATCCAAGGGATTCATCCTTTAGTCTCATAGGATATTCGGATGCGGATTATGGGGGTAGTTTATTAGATAGAAAAAGCACTTTCAGGACTTGCCAATTTATAAGAGAATGTCTAGTATCTTGGTTTAGCAAAAAGCAAGTGTCGGTTGCCTTATCCACCGCAGAAGTCGAGTATGCTGATACGAGTTGTTGTTGCACCCAACACCTTTGGATGAAACAATAATTGAAGGATTTTAGCAAAGTGATTGATCACATTCCTATTAAATGTGATAACACTAGTGTTATCAATCTTTCTAAGAATCTCATCCAACACTTTAGGAGCAAACACATAGATATTAGACACCATTTCCTTAGAAATCATGTGCAAAATGGTGATGTTGTAATAGAGTTTATTAACATAAATCATTAACTTGTAGATATTTTCACTAACCCCTCAATGAAGAAAAATTGAACTTCATTAAGAGAGAATTGGGAATGCTTGATGGAAGCTCCCTAAAGTGAAAATTTTGATCTTATGTGTTGATTATATGTGTGTTGATTGTATGTCTTGTGTTTTCTTTGTGTCATTTTCCAAGTGGATCACAATTTTGATTTTTCCAAAAACTCTTTTTTTTCATTCTTATCCTTACTAACTCATAATTCACAGTCGCTATCTTTTATTCACAGTCATGCATTACAAGTCCAAGTCATCCGGCTGTCAAACATCAAATCGCAGTCGCGAGAATCGAACTCTACTGTGAATTTTGGTCAAGAATTCAAATTTGTTGACCGTTGTGGTACGTATTCTCGAGGAAAATTTATTCGTTACTCGTATTTTTTGTAAATCGTGGTTGCGATCCTGGAATTCGCATACGCAAATTTGAGTAATTGTCAAGCCATTAAGTGATTTGACTGCCAACTGTTTTCAACTCTTCATAAATCCATTTCTAGCCATTTACACATCCCTTCAATGGCTATATAAACCCCCTAAACAGTGATTCTCATCACTTCATTCTACTCTAAAACTCTTATCTTTCTAAAACTCTCTAAAATCTCAAATTTTTTTCATCTTCTGCAATGACGCCCCAGAAGATCTCTAGACCAGATAAGGGAAGGTTGTGGCTTAGTCATCTACACCCCCTGCACTCCATCTAATGAAGGGCATCACAAAGGAAGAGAAAAAGTATTTCAAGGCAAATTCTTCAAAGATCATCCTCCCTAACAAAATACCTTCTACTTTTCTATTGGAGACTTTGGGCATCAATGCAGAGATTCGTGCATTCCTTTCAAACTTAGGCTGGAATGAGTTCATCTTTTGGGATGAACCAGGTTATGAAGAAGTTGTGAGGGAATTCATGTGCACGATTTAACTAAGTCGCAAAGCTAATTCTCGAGTGGGATAATATGGGTTAGTTTTTCGGGCTTTTAGTAACCCATTTTTCATTACCTTTGAACAACTTTCCTCCATTTTCAATCTTCAAGTTAGAGAAAACATTCATTTTATTATCCCAGCTCTTGATGTCATATATTTTGAATTTTGATGAAAAATTTCTATTGAAACTAAACACGACCCCAGAACTTCTTTGGCCAAACACATTAAAACCCTACCTCTTTAGATACTCCATCGTATCATCACCTTTTTTGTAAAATGCTAGAGGTGATGGTAATGAGAAAGTATCACAAAAGGACTTGGCATTTCTTTTCTACCTTGTCAAAAATAATCCTACTCAAATTGGTAGGTATCTTGTGGATCAATTGATCCACATGAGCACTAAACCTAAAAGCCAATTCCTTCTGCCTTCATACATAACAACGATCTATCACTTTGTAGGGGCACTTGATGAGAAAAATGAAAAATTCCTCACTAAGGAACACCTCCCTTCTCAGAACTTTCTTGATCTCACCTACCTCATCAATGCCAAAGCCATACATCTGGACACATATGCCTATACCCTAAGTGCTTTTGGGGCTAAGAAAATGAAATCCTCCCAAGCCTCCAAAAGGAAGAGGCTCATCATTGAAGAAGGAGCCCTACTAGCCCCTCTTCCTTAACCAAAACCTAAATCCAAACTGTCTCTTGCTAACATTAAATTAAAATTGGACAAGACGATGAGAATGATGAAAAGGCGATTCTTATTTCTCTCACATCTTATAGTGACATGATGGATTTGTAAGAAAAGTTGGGTGTTCCTCCTTGCCATCTTTCAGACTTTATTGAATTTGAAGATACTCAAGAAGAAAAAGGCAATGAAGAAGTTGAAGATGGAGATGAAGCATAAGGTGCCAATAATGACAAGGTAGAAGAAACTTCTGGAGATGATGATGACTCTCTAACATTCCAGAATAGGAATTCTATATATTTTTTTTTTAAATGAAAACCTTGTGATCCCACAGTTGTTTATGATTGAATAAGATATGTTTCTTTAAAATTCCTTATCTTATGTGATTGATGTTCCTTGTCTTATGTGATTGATGGAATTTACTTTTATGATTACATTCTTATTAATTTTGCACCTTATGAACGGTTATCTATTTGTTATGCATGTGTTCTTTTCCCTTATGCATCCTCTTTTTGATCTTGCCAAAAGGGGAGAGATAGAAACAAGAAAGAACCTAAATTAAAAGGGAGAGAAAATAACTTGCAAATAATAGCATAAGTTGAGAGATAGCATCACACTTAGGATTTCTTTTTAGAAATTTCACTTTGATTGATTGAATTTCATACTTAGGAAATTCCACACTTGATCTTTGTCTAGAAATCTCCTGGCATTCATTGAATCATATTATCACTCCAACTTCACATTCATGCATTATTTTCCCTTAGGATCAATCTAAGTTGTCAAAATCAAAAAGGAGGAGATTGTTGGACTAGGATGGTTAATCCTAAGTCTTGGACATCTTTTGATCTTGACAAAGGAGATTGATCAATCCTAATGTTTCCATTAAGTGTTGTTTTGCAGATTTAAGTTAGATTTTCAATTGGAAGTTGGATGGAGTTCATAATATTCAAGAAAGCAAAGTTCATCCAAATTCGCAGTTAGCAACTTCTAATTCACGACCGCGACTTAGCTCAAAAATAAGGTAAAACTAGGTCAGACAAATTTGTGGGTATCATCGCTGCCGCGACTCATCCAAAGATGGGAGTGTCAAAGTCACAGACAAATTCGCGGTCACTGTCGCATCTTGGTCGCGACCGCGACTTTCATAGTGACTAAAGAGGGAACCAAGTCCACAACCACAACGTGCCAAGTGTCCTACGTACTCGTTGAAGAACAAAATTTGTGAGGGCGACATTATGGGTAGCAACCGTTATTTGTGAAGATGAAAATTGTCCTTCAAACAAAAGAATTCACATCCTAAGTTGCGCCCTGTATAAGAAATGATCACGATCGCAAAGTTTGTAGGCAATTAGAAAGCAACGGTTATATTTTTCTAATGGACTAATGAGGAGCTAACATGTGGACTAGCCGTTAGACATAAACGGGGTTTTCCACCACAATTTTTTGCTTTTATATGAAAATTGGAATGTCGCGACCGAGAATCCTTAATAGCGACCTCAACTTCCACTTGTCATTCAATTAATGCAGAATTTGCCTAACAAGTCTTAGAGATTTAATGAGTTTCATATAGCAACGTCTCTTTGGTGGGTATGAGTTATAAATACTCTACCAAACAAATGTAAATGCAAGAGAATTCATTAACTTATAACAAAACTCTTGCAAATTTGCTACTCATTCTTTCAATTCTTCTTTATGCTTTAAGTGATTGTTTGGTGTGAGCATTAAACACCAATTGTAATACGTTTCTGTGTGAACCTATAAAAACACTTGAGAAAGGTTTTAGTGTGAGCCTGTGAAAACACTTAAAAGAGGTTTTAGTGTTATCCTTAGAAAACACTTGTAAGAGAGGTTATTGCGTGAGCATTGAAAACACAAAGTGTAAAAGTTAGGTGTGAGTTTGAAAACACCATTTTGAGTGCGTAAAACACCCAATTGCAGAGAATTGGGGAGTGGATGTAGGGTTGGTTAATACCCGAACCACTATAAATCTTTGTGTCTTTTTTCTACTCTTTCTTTATCCCTCACTTTAATTTTTTTTTAGAACTCTAATTCAACTCCCCTTTTCTTAGTACCTAAGGCCAACAAGTGGTATCAGAGCCAAGTCTCACAAACAAGCATTAGTTGGGTGAGCAAAGTTCATGGAACAAGAGAGAATTCACTCACACCTCAAGCCCTACTTTGATGGATTCGACTATACTCATTGGAAGTATAGGATGAAGATTTATCTTAATACAGATGTAGTGGACCTTTGAGATGTAGTTGTCAAAGAATGGAAGCCACCCTCTAAAGTAGTGGATGAAATTGAAGAATTCATTCCATGGGAAGATTGGGTTGAAGCTCATAGGAGGTCAAATGGCAAAAATAAGAGAGCAATGGTCATTCTTCTAAGCTCTCTCTCTAGAGAAGAGATTTAAAGAGTGCAACATTGTCAAACAACTCATGCCATTTGGAAGACTCTTAAAAACTATCATGAAGGCACAACACTTGTTAAATCAAGTAGATTGAAGATGTACGTGACGGAATGTTAGCTCTTCATGAGGAAAGACCATGAAAGCATCATCGAAATGACAAATAGACTTTTATCCATCATCATAAACATGAAAAAATTCGGAAGGACTCTCACCAACTATGAGGTAAACACAAAAATCCTTAAAACTTTTTCATTAGATAAGTTGGTGGAAGAGTGTGCAGCATTCAAAAGTCCAACCTAGAGATTGGAAAAGTTTCTACGGATGTGTTGATAAGCAAACTCTTAACTCATTAATTGGTTTTACAAAAGGATGAGCAAATGAAGAAACTAAGGGTCCAAGAAGAAAAATCAGAAAAAGAAAGAAGAACCTTAACACTCAAATCCTCAACTAAGGAGAAGGAGATAGAAACAACCTCTAGTGATGAAGAGAGTGACAAAGAAGAAGAAGAGTTAGCAATACTCTCAAAAATGACTAAGGAGTTAATTAGAAAAATAAATGAGAGAAGAAGTTTCAAGAAGAGAACTTCTAATCCTAGAGATAAATCTAATGAAGTCACTTGCTATGAGTGTGATAAGTAAAGTCATATCAAATACGATTGTCTCAAGATAAAGAAGAAGAAGAGATTACCACATCAAATACAATTGTCCCAAGATAAAAAAAAAAAAAAAAAAAAAAAAGAGATGGTCATATCAAATATGATTGTCCCAAGATAAAGAAGAAGAAAAAATGGGACGAGGGAAAGAAGAAGAGTTTTTCAATCACTTAGAATGATAACTCAAGTGAACATGAAGAAGAAGGTTCGGTTTGTCAGTTTTTTCGGAAATTTGCTCACCCCTAAAGACTGCCCACGTATTCTTGCCATTTGTACGCACAGATCACAGCTGTTCCTTTACGACACATTTTTGCTTCCGGTAGCTTCTTCCTTTGACCCATTGCAAATCGAGTTCAGATGGAGTGCTCGAAAGCGGAACCAACAAGCAGCACCTGCCATTTGGTAGCAATCCCATATCCCGGTAGAGGTCATATAAACCCAATGATGTCTCTCTGCAAGCTTATATTGTCCAAAAACCCCAATTTTCTCTTGACCGTAGTTGTCACCGAAGAGTGGAATGGCTTCCTTAGCTCCTACACAAAGCCCCAGAACATCCGATTTCGTACTATCCCTAATGTCATACCCTCTGAGCTTGTTCGTGCTAAAGATTTTCCCGGATTCATAGAAGCTGTTGGTACGAAGATGGAAGCTCCTTTTGAGCAACTTCTTGATTTGCTTGATTTGCCTGTGAATGCTATTATAGCTGATACTTATTTGGGATGGGTTGTTAATGTTGGTAATCGGAGGAATATTCCAGTTGCTTCTCTTTGGACTATGTCTGCTACTGTTTTTTCTTTTTTCCACCATTTAGACCTTCTCCGCGAAAAGGGGCAC
This sequence comes from Omphalea diandra, assembly GCA_949677035.1. NCBI lineage: Eukaryota > Viridiplantae > Streptophyta > Magnoliopsida > Malpighiales > Euphorbiaceae > Omphalea > Omphalea diandra. The sequence goes on from CATIWR010033923.1 coordinate 10,542, forward strand.
TTCCCCATCCAATTATCAGGTCTGTAAGATAAGAGCAAAGCCGTCAGTGTTCTTTTAATTTCATATTCAATTAAAGTTATATTTTTGTTTGTTCTTTTAATTTCATATCCAATTAAAGTTATATTTTTGTTTGTTTGCCTTTTTTTCTTTGGTGCTAGAAAGAGGGGAAGAGCGTGTGGACTACATACCAGGGGTTCCTTCCATACGCTTGGTAGATCTTCCAAACATTTTTCATGAGATTGGTCAGAAAACGTTGCCAAGAGCCTTAGAATCCGTTTCAATGTTGTCCAAAACACAATACCTGCTATTCCATTCTGTGTATGAGCTTGAATCCCACGTAATTGATGCTTTAAAATTGGAATTTCCCTTTCCTGTACACCCTTTAGGCCCCCTCATACCGTATTTTGAAGAGCAAAGCAATCCTGCTTTGGCTGTCGTGGACCAAAATATCCCTGACTACATAGAATGGCTAAATTATCAACCCAAAGATTCAGTTTTGTATGTCTCAATGGGAAGTTTCCTTTCAGTTTCGAGTTCCCAAATGGATGAAATGGTAGCTGGAGTGCACATTAGCGGTGTTCGCTTCTTGTGGGTGTCCCGTGGAGAAACATCTACGTTTAAAGATGCTTGTGGTGATAAAGGATTTGTAGTGCCTTGGTGTGATCAATTGAGGTTGCTGTGCCATCCTTCCGTCGGTGGTTTCTGGACGCATTGTGGTTGGAATTCTACTTTAGAAGCTGTTTTTGCTGGAGTGCCAATGCTTACTTTTCCTATAATTTGGGATCAAATTCCAAACTGTAAAAATATTGTGGAAGACTGGAGGATTGGATGGAGATTGAGAAGAGGGGTTGAAGGTGAAGGCTTGGTGACACGTGAAGAAATTGCAGAACTAGTGCAGAGTTTTATGGATCCAGAAAATACTAAAGTAAAAGAAATGAGGAAAAACGCGAAACAACTTCAAGAGGCTTGTCAAGCAGCAACTGTGAAAGGTGGATCATCTGAAACTAACCTTGATTCTTTCATTAGGGATATTTCAAAAGGCCAAGCCAAGTGAATTCATTAATGTTGTCATTGTATTCCTCCTTGTTATAAGAGAAATGCATTACTCGGATAATTTTCATCTGTAATCATTAGCTATTGACATTAGCAATTGTGTTACCTTTGCTGAAGCGTGTGAAATTTACCTTAAATTCGAAACTGATTTTGAGACATCCCTGTTATTTACCACTTCAGAATCCCAGGATGTCAACACAGAAGTTGCTCACAGGTGCCTGTGTTGATTGTCCAAAGGAAGGTGGAAATATAGCCATTGTTGTCCTCATCCTCAACAATGGCAGACATTATAGATGGCTTATCCTGCTTCCAGCTGGTATCTTCTGGACAGGGAGGTCGTGCTTTTGCCTTCTGGAAAGGACTCCTTGATACAAATAAGGAAGGATTAGCGTCCTTAACTGTATGCAATCACAAGTTTTAAACTTTTAATTCAATGATTAAGAACAAAATAAATTTTTAAATCTAAATTAGATCTCTGAAAAACTTATTTTTAGAAACCTATGAATAAGATTTAAAATTGTGTCAATCTCAACTCTAAATTAACTAAAAAATTTAGAATCTAAATCAAACAAGTTTTGTGAAATTATCAAGCTCACTGGACAATTTTACCAAGTCATTTCAAGGATTCAAGAAAAGAATAAAATTTCACCAAAAACTTGTAAATTAATAATAAATTAGATATGAACTCGTTTTCAGGGCCTTTTATAAGTTTAAAAGACTTAAACTAATACAAATCCTAATAGAAAATGGAAAGAATCTTCCTAAGATATTCTTAAATACAATAGGACTTATATTCTTTTATAAATACTAGTTTTCTTCCTAAAATTTACTAATTAATTTTTCTTAATGAAATAAGGAAGATATTAAAGTCTTATGATTGGCTAATAAAGAATTAGGAATTATAAAAATTGGATAGTAAAAATCGCTCGAAGTCGTACGTCATGCGCATGGCTATGTCGCCACATTCTACCAAAGGATCGCGAAGACGCACGCTTATGCGCACGATTGTGCTGCGACTTTCTGCCAAAAACAAGAATTCGCCTTTGATGACGCACGGCCATGTGCACAGTCGTGTTGCAACTTTTGTCTTAATTTCTTCCTTTCATGAATTAAGACTCTATTGAATTAAGTTAAGCACTCTTTTTGAAGACTTTATGCTCTCATCCTTTTACATTTGGTTTTCTCGCAATCCATTATTGTCTTGAGCTAATATTTTTGTAATTCCCCCTTGCATGAGAGCTCCAAGTGCATCTTTAAATTTCTTGAGTCTTTCTCTTGTGACTAGACCTTAAAGTTGCATTGGATCCTTTGCATCCTTACCTGGGTCTTTTGCATCATTCCCTCCTTCCACAAGAGGATTCGTCTTCGAATCTAAACCTTCATCAAAGTCAAAAGGAGATAAATTAACAACATTAAAAGTAGCACTTACATTGTAATCACTAGGCAAGTCTAACTTATAAGCATTGTCATAACCTTTTCTAAAATTTGAAAAGGTTCATCTCCTCTAGGGTTAAGCTTACTTTTCCTAAGATTAGGAAATCTTTCTTTCCTAAAGCATACCCAAACCTAATCACCTGGTTCAAATACAACTTTAACTCTACCCCTATTGGCATTCCTAGCTATTTGCTCATTCCTTTTTTCTGTGTTTGAACACACTTTTTCATGCAATTGTTTAACAAAATCAAATTTTTTTTCCCTTTATATTTGAAGGTAAAAGGGAAAGATCTAATGGGCTTAATTTTCTATGTTTGAATGCACCTTTTCTTGCAATTGTTTAACAAAATCATATTTCTTTTTCCCTTTTTATTTGAAGGTATAAGGGAAAGATCTAATGGGTTTAATGGTACAAACCCATAAACAATCTCAAAAGGACAATAATGGGTGGATGAATACACACTCCTATTATACGAAAACTCTATATGCAACAAACAATCCTTCCAAGACTTCAAGTTCTTTTTTATTAAAACTCTCAAAGTTGCTCTAAAGTTCTATTAACTACTTTAGTTTGGCCATCAATTTAGGGGTGACAATAAGCAGAAAACAACAACTTAGTACCCAATCTACCCTATAATGTTTTTCAAAAGAAATCCTTATTACTAATAATAGTTCTAAACATACCATGCAATCTTACAATTTCTTTGAAAAACAAATTTGCAATGTTAATGGCATTATCAGTTTGATGACAACCCTTAAAATGTTTCATTTTAGAAAGTCTATCGATAATCACAAAAATATAATCATTACCACGTTTGGACCTAGGTAAACCTAAAACAAAGTCCATGGAAATATTAAACCAAGGCATACTAGGAATGAGTAAAGACATATATAAACTATGTGGTTTTTTTTTTATTTAGACTTAGCTTGTTTACATACAACATATCTATCACATACTTTTTGCACATCAGTTTTCATATTGGGTCAATAAAAGTGTTCATGCAATACATCTAAAGTCTTTTGTACCCCAAAGCGTCAAATAAACCCATCCCTATGGGCTTCCCTAACAAGTAATTCGTGAAAGAATATTTAGGCACACAAAGTTCGTTGTTTCTAAATAGAAATTCATCATGTCTAAAATACTTCTCAAAAGCAGTTTTCTCACAATTTTTGTAGTATATTTCAAAATCAATATCATCAACATATAAGTCTTTAATATACTCAAAACTAAGCAATTTAGAATCCAAAAGAGTAAGAAAAGTATACCTTCGAGGTAGCTAGTACTTTATCCTTACCTTGTTTATACCTTATGATATATGAAAAGACTCTATGAACTCACTCAATTTAGCATACCTTTTGTTTAGCTTTTGTTGCCCTTTAAGGTACTTCAAAGATTCATGATCGGTATGGAAGATAAATGTTTTGGGCCATAAGTAATGTTGCCATGTTTGCAAAGCCCTAACTAATGCATACATCTCTTTATCATAGGTTAGGTATTTAAGAGTAGGTCCACTAAGTTTTTCACTAAAATATGCAATTAGACTCCCTTCTTGCATTAAAACAGCACCAATGCCTAGACCTGAAGTATCACATTCAATTTCAAAGGTGTTAGCAAAATTAGACAAAGCTAACAAAGGTGCATTAGTTAATTTGAACTTTAAAAAATCAAAAGCCCTTTATTGTGCCTACCCCCATTGAAAACCAAACCTTTTCTTTACAATTTCGGATAGGGATGTCGCAATTGTGCTAAAATCCTTAACAAATTTTCTATAAAAACTAGTCAAACCATGTAAAGATCTTACCTCACTTATGATAGCAGGTTTTGGCCAAGAGGAAATGACACTTATCTTCTCTTTATCAACTTTTATTCCATCTTCACTTACCATAAATCCTAAGAAAACAAGTCTACTAGTACAAAATGAACATTTTTGAAAGTTAATATATATCTTTTCTTTGCGCAAGATGTCAAAAACTAACCTGACATGCTTCAAATGTTCTTCTAAAGATTTAGAATATACAAGAATGTCATGAAAACAAATGACTACAAACTTACCTAAGAATGCAAGCAAAACATGATTCATCAATCTCATAAATGTGTTAAGGGCATTAATTAACCTAAAAGGCATAACCAACCATTCATACAAGCCATATTTAGTTTTAGAACAGTTTTTCACTCATCCCCCTCACGCATACGAATTTGATGATATATACTCTTTTAATAAATTTTAGAAAACATGCAACCACCATGTGATTCATCTAACATGTCATCTAACCTAGGAATGGGATGCCTATACTTAATTGAATTTTGTTAATGGCCCTACAATTTACACACATGCGCCATGATCCATCTTTTTTAGGTACAAGGAAAATAAGAACTGCACATAGACTCATACTTTTCCTTACCAAACCATTCTTCATTAATTTCTTCAACTTGCCTTTGAAGCTCTTTTATTTCCTTGAGATTACTTTTATAGATTGGTCTATTAGGGATTTAGGAGCCCAGGATAAAGTCAACTTGGTGTTCAATACCTCTTAAAGGAGGTAATCCCTTTGGCACATCTTTAAGAAATATATCTACACAATCGTGCAATAAAGAAACAAAACAGCTAGGAGGAAACTTGATTAGATCGTCACTAAAAGAAAAACATGTTAGTCGTAAATCTTTAAACAAAAGCATAGCTATGGGTGTTTTGGCTAGCAAGGCTTTCCTCACATCTCTCTTTTTTACATAAAACACTCTTTTCATACCCTCTTCTTTTGCATGCCCTTCTTTTTCTTTTGGGCATCCTTTTTTTCCTCTCCATTTTCCACTATAAGCTCACGCCCCTTTTGGGTTTTCTCACAACTCTCCTTTTGTCGTGCCAATTCTTTTTCTTATATGCACGTGTTCTCTTTCTCCCAAAATCTTTTGATCTTCATAAATTTGAGAAGGAGATAAAGAAGATAATACAATGTGTTTGCCCCCAAAATCAAACTTATACACATTTGAAAATCCATCATGTTTAGCCCTCGTATCATATTGCCAAAGGCACCCTAATAGCATGTGATTAGCTTACATTAGAATAACATCATATAACACCTCATCCTTATACTTATCCATAGAAAATGCAATCTTAACTTGTTTATGAACTTTGATATCACCATAATCATTAATTTATTGTAAATGGTATGGTTTAGGATGCTTTAAAGTTGGCAATTGCATCTTTTCAACTAAATAGGTATTAATCGCATCAGTGCAACTATCACCATCAATGATAACGAGACATAAGTTGTCATTTATCCTACATTTAGTATGAAAGAAATTTTCTTTTTACTCATGTTCATGTTTAATTTGGGCAATTAAAGTACGTCTAGTCACAAAGATATCTTTACTTGTTATCTCAATGGGTCTTCCTCATCAACATCACCGACATCTTCTAATGGAGGCATCTCGAGATCGGTCTCATCATTATTTTCATCTTTACTAGTAATCTCGCCATCCCTTATAACTATAGTTCTTTTATTTGGGCAATCTCATGTAACATGCCCTCATCATTGGCACTTGAAACAAATAATAAAGTTACTTTTTGTGGGCTTGTTGGAATCGATTTCGGTAGTAAAATTAGGCTTCTTTCCTTCATTCTTAGGTAGTTTGGCCTTGGACCTTATGTTGGGCTTATCACCACTTTTAAACTTATTAGACTAAGAAACTAAATTGAAATTGGGCTTAGAAAGTTTACCCTTTTGTTGTCCTTTCATAATGAGAGCCTTATGGTACAAATCCTCCAAATCCATGTATGGCATGGTCTCAACTTGATTAGCAATCTCCTTGTTTAATCTAGCAAGAAAATGAGCCATCGTTTGTTCCATTGATTCTTCAATTTCAACCCTTATCAATGTAATTTCAAGCTTTTGATAAAATTCTTCTACACTCCTAGTCTGTTGCACTAGCATTTGCAATTGATTATGCATATCCCTAAGATGATAGCTAGGTACAAAATGCCTTCCTAAAGCTCTTTTCATCTCTACCCAAGTACGAATTGGTGGATTTTTCAACTTCTTATTAGTATATTTCAAGTGATCCCACTAAATAAGAGCATATCCTATAAAATCTATAGCAATTAGCTTTACTTTCTTTTCTTCACTCTAATTATGACAAACAAATATAGATTCCACTTTCTTTGCCCAAGACCAATAAATTTCAGGATCACACGAACCATTGAAAGTAGAGATCTTCATCTTTATGCTATTAAAATTGTCATCTTCCTTATTGGATCTTTGTGAAGAATCTTCCATGGAATCACCATCTTCTTCCATATCTTGTATAAGTCACCCACGTCTTGGCATTGTTTATGGAATTGGATTGTTGGCTAGCTTCTATTTTGTCAATTCAACTCATCAGGTGCCCCATTGACTCTTGTGTTCTCTTGATGAAAAGCTTCAACTCCAGGTCATTAGAATATGCCATGGTTAGTAAACAATAAAAATAATCCTCACAAATCACTCCTTCACATGTTTACACTTAATTGGTGGCACTCACACTCATGTTCAACTCAAAATTGGCTTTTGCCCTCTAATGAGCTCACACACATTTGGCTTTTACCACTCAATATTCCTTTTTGTAAGTTCATTAAAGGCTAAGTTGCTTTATATCAAGACAAGCTCAAACTAAACACAAAACAAGTAAAAAACTAATCCTAAACACTTAGAAAACAAGGAATTCAAAGAAACACTTTTGGTTGTAAGAAAACAAATAACTAAAGACTGAATCTCAATTTAAGAATTTGAAAGGCATTTGAAGTTACAAATTGGTGTTTTGAAATCAAGAATATGATAAAATAAAGCCTAGTCCAAATTGATTCATAGGAACTTTTAGGTTCAACTCAAACACAAATTATGCAATTCTAGCTTCTTCTTTTTTTTTTTTTCTTCTTTTCTTTGACTTCTCTCTTTCTTTCTTTCTTTTTTTAACTATTGGAAGCTAAAACAGAATTGGAATTACAAAAGAACAATTAGAAATACAAGAGAAACACAAAGGAAACAAATAGAGGTGAAGAAGAAAAAGAATGCGAAAATCACAACAAAAAATAAGAACAATGCAAAACCATAAGCACAGTACTGCTTTAACTTTTTGCCTCAATTTCTTCCTTTCATGAATTGGGACACCATTGAACCAAGCTAAGCACTCCTTTTGAAGACTCCATTCTCCCATTTTTTTGCATTTGATTTTTACGCAATCCATTATCTTTTTGAGCCAATCTTTTTGCAATTTTCCCTTACATGAAAGCTCCAAGTGTATCTTTAAATTTTTTAAACTTTCCTTTTATGATTGGACATTGAAATTGGATTGGATCTTTTGTATCCTTTCCTAGGACATTCATATCACTCCTTCTAGCTCATGACACAAATCTAGAAAATTTTGCTTTATTTTTAAAAAATAGAGAACTTGTTTCCCTTTTTGCCTCTAATTCTGCTATTATACCTTGGAACTCTCAGGGTTTTATTATCCAAACAAGGAATAGACTAATTTTTCAGAATGCTACTATTTTGCATATTCTTAAGAACTTAAACAAGCCAGCTAGGTGGCTGGTTAACAAGTTTAAGAAAGAGAGGATGAAGACTACAATGTCGTGTTTACATTATCACATTAATAATTCATTATTAGATTCGATAAAAGTTATGATTCACTATTAGATTAGATATGATTAAAAACTGATGGATTAGACAAACGTTATTGTTCATTATTAGATTAGATAATATTATTTGATAGTATTATTAAATCTATTACTATAAATTCACTGAAAGAGAGTCTTTCCTTTGCTTGGGTCATTTGCCACTGAGGATTTTATTAAACATTTGTCTCTTTAGTTTAATTAGTTTTTAGTGCACATGCATTGCATATGATTAAAATAATTATTAAATACATAAATTAATTAACTTTTTAATTATATATTCATATTAATAAGGAGAACAAATTATGTAAGGTTATAAATAACTAAAAATTATCTAGAATACATATACGATAAACTTTTTAATAAATATAATTTTTTCTTAATAAGTGAATAAAAAATAAATTTAAAAAAATTATACAAAATCAAATTCAAAAACTTAATAAGAGTTGTACAAGATTAATAAAATAAAGAAAATATTGTTTTTAAAATTTCATAATATTATAATAATAATTTTATTTATAAATATATTTAAAAGAAATTTAATGTATAATAAATTCTATCTTTATGACTCATTAATTTAATTTTCAATATAATTTTTAATAAATTATGAGAGAAATATTTTTTTTTTTATAAACTACATTTTATTATAAATTTTTTTGCATTCTCATTATTTTGTGAGATAGCAAAAAGACTTGTGCGATAAACATTGAAATTTGTTTAAACAATGTTACATATAATTGTTCATGTAAAAAATATTTTATGGTAAAAAAATTTCAATATTTGGAATTATCTCACCTTATGTTTTATTGATGGATATAGTAAAATAGAAGTATACTGTAAATTATTTTATTTTGAATTAAAAAAATATCTTTCATTTTTAGTTGGAGAGATAAAAATTCTTGGTAAGAATACTTATTTTCCTACATGTTGTCTCATAATTATTTCAGTATATATGATATTTGTATAAAAATTCTTGCCAATCATTCTTATACCATTACATAAGTCATTTGATGACTTAAAATATAAACATCATTATCTATTATTTTAGTTATTTCAAATAATCACAAATTTTAAATATTGAAATAATAATTATGTCTATAAAAGAAATATTTTTCATCCAATTAAAATTTATAACTATTATTTTCAATTTTAAAAAAAATCTATATCCTTTTATGTCCAAATAATTTTTCCTAATTAACCACTTTTATAGATAATATAATATAGATTTTAAATATTACAAATTTTAAAATTGAAATATAGAATAAATAATATAGATTTTAAATTTTATAAATTGAAATAATAATTAGTTTTATAAATAAATATTATTCATTCAATTAAAATTTATAATTTAAACTTATTATTGTCAATTTAAAAAATCTATACTTTTTTATGCCTAAAAAAGTTTTCTCTAATTAGTTATATAATATAAATAGTATAAATATCATAGAAAATTGAAGGTGAATATTATTTTAAGTTGCATTTAATTTTAAGTAATTACCTGTCTTTATTATTGGGATATGAGAAGTCTTAAGTTATTATCTATAATTTTAAGGTTCTTTATGTTTAAGAATTAAGTTGTCACTAGTGGCTATTTATAGCCTTGTAATTTAATATATCTAAACTGATATATACTCCCTCTGTTTCATTTTACTTGATGTTTTTAGGACATTTACAAAAATTAAGAAACTATTAAATTTTTTTAATTAGTGAAATAAAATCAATAAATTTCTCTTATTTGTATTCTATCAAAACTCATTCTCTTATCTAACAAGAGAAAGCTTGAGTAATTCAAAAAGAAAGTTTCTAATAAAGATAGAAAAAGAGTAAAAATGATAGAAAGTACATAATTATACATACATTTTATATAATATTAAATTAAATAAAAAAAGAAAAATCCTAAAACGACAAGTAAAATGAAACGGATGGAGGAAATATATAACAACCAAAGTGTGGAGGAAATTTATAAACGGATGGAGAAACTTTTTAAGTTCCTAAACAAAAACTAATTTATTATGTATTGAACTTCTAAAAAAAATTCACATAAAAATCTTCATTATTTAAATAATTAATAAATATTTTATATCTTTCTTTTTTATATAGATCTAACATATATATATATATATATATATATATATATATATATATATATATATATATATATATATATATATATATTTGTTTTATAAAAAAAAAATAGTATTTTTTTAAATTTTTTTTTTTTTTTATAATTTTTATTTGGGGGGGTTGGGT
>CATIWR010033924.1:0-11070 GCA_949677035.1 Omphalea diandra
TTCCTTTGGACAGAAAACAACAGCTCTGGATGTATCTGAGGAAACTCTTAAGGTACCATACAAATGGAATAATTGATGGTTAAATCTGGCGCTGTTATTATTATGAAATGACAATATTACCTACTAGCTGTATAAGTCACAAATTAAGTCTAGCCATATATATGCAAGGAAATATATATATATATATTTCCTTGCAAACTTCTAATAGTGCTTACGTTTTTGAATAGGCTACATTCAGCATTAATGTTCTGGGGACAATATCTCTTACACGGCTATTGGCACCTTTTATGCTAAAGCGAGGGAGTGGCCATTTTGTTGTGGTATGTGGAGATTAGCAATAATTACCGCACTGAAGTTTGTTTTAAGTATGCATCAACAATAATTAGTGCACTAAAGTTTGTTTGAGTATGCATCAAAACTTTTTGCAGTTGGATGTGCAAATTATGGTACCTCATTAATGAACCTAAGGATATTAGGATCACATGGAAATCCTTGACTCTAAAACTTTAACTAGACTGCTCCTGAATTTATTGTACTCTAGTATTATTGCCATTCATTTGAGATCAGTTGCACCTTATGGGCAGATGAGCAGTGCTGCAGGCAAGGTACCTGCTCCTGGACAGGCTGTATACTCTGGATCTAAATTTGCTCTAAGTGGCTATTTTCACTCCTTGCGTTCTGAGGTATATATAACATTTCTTTTTTAAGTGAAAAGGACGGGTGTTGCCCTTTCTTTTTTTTTTTTACAATTGAAACATTGCCATTGGGGCTAGGTCAAGAGGGTTGGGGGTTTGGAATGCATGCCAATAACCATGCCGAGGATTGAATTTCACGAGCTCATTCATCATAATGATTAATGCATTTCATGATGATGTTTATGTAGTGTTCAATGTTATTGTAGTACTGTGGTTATTTAAGTTTCATTCCTTAATGATCATATTATTGATGAAGTAGACAACCTCTGTATTGTCGTCAAAACAAAGTCATTTGAGACTTAAATCCTGAAATTGCTACCCTTTCTCCAAATCACAAGTGAAGTGAAAATAAAAAAACAAGCAGATGGGATCGATTGTGTTGGGGGCCACTGCTGTTTAGTATTGTTTTTTGTTGCTGGGCAATGTTTATTAATATCAACTGCAGCATGATTAATATTTTAAGCATGAGAACAATACTCAGGAATATAATGCTAACCACAATCAATCGTGAGAATTTTAATGTTCGTTATATCTAGTTCTTATGCCTTTTTTAATATTCTTTTATTATAGCTCTTTAAGAGAGGGATTAATGTGACCATTGTTTGTCCTGGGCCAATAGAGACATCAAATGGCTACACTACCTCATCAAACAAGGCTTCTGAGGTGAGCTTCTTACTGTAAATACTGGGTTCACATGTAACTTATTTTCTCAGTATCGGTATTGGACAAACCAAATGTTGCATTGTAGCAAGTGCTGTACAATAATCAAGAATAAAGTGGATTATCTTTCATTTTGTTAAGACATTCTCTCAGTTTCACATCCTGCAATGATGACTAATTTCTTCAACTTTGACTGTTTGGTTTTTACTGAATGCAATCTTGTGACAGAGTCATGTGTCGTCAGAAAGGTGTGCAGAACTCACAATTATTGCTGCAAGCCATGGCTTAAAGGAAGTCTGGATATCATCTCAGGTATTTACTTTCCCATTAGAAGTATTTTGCTATATTCTTGTGACTTTTATACTTCTTTAAATTTAGTACTCAACCTTATGTAACTTAGCCATGGTCATAAATTCATAGAGAATTGTGATTCCTTCCAACCTAAAGTGTTTCTCCTTTCAATTTGATATGTTTTGCAGCAACTGCCCCATTGAAAAGGCAATCTTTATATGCTTCATTTTTTTCAATAAATTAGTGTTGTCCTTAGTGTGATTGCTTTTGCATATCAGCATATGCAATTTATTAGTTAGTCTCCCTAAATTGTTTACTTTTTTAAAAGAGACCAGATTTTTGGGATTGGCTTTTTGATCAATAAATATATCAATCTGAGTAATGCCCATACAATGATGAGAACAGTTTATCTTCTAAATATTCAAAACCGCTAAGTTCTCTTCTGCAACCATCAACCAGCTTTCAAAACCGTTCTCATGTATCTTTGTCCATTTGTCATTAAACTTGTTACAATCCTTGTATGTGCAAACTTTTCTTTCTTTGTTTAGTATGAGAGTGCTGCAAGCTTTTATGCTATTCAGTTTTCTTCTGTTGCATATTCTAGTTGTAAGCAAATGTTAATCTTTTGATATTTCTTTCAGCCTGTACTAGCCGTTATGTATCTAGTACAATACATGCCAACCATTGGCTACTGGCTCATGGACAAGGTATCTTCTAACCTGAAAAACATTGGTGTTGCACAAAATATTTTGTACATGTTTATGCGCCATTTTTATAAAAAGTTTCAACAACAGCTTCTTATTCTGATATTTTTAATTGTTTCCATGTATATTGAGCTCTAATTGAATTGGATTAATGATTAATTGGCTCAGATTGGGGGAAAGCGAGTTGAAGTGGCTGCACAAAAAGGCAACACATACTCATGGAGCATACTGTTTGGAAAGAATAAGGCAGCTTGAGTTCCTTCCACACAACATGCAAGAAATTCTAAATTCACGTTTTTGCGACGTATCACCAATAAGATCTTAAAATGACACAACAATATACATCCTCCTTAACTTTCAGGATATCATGTCAAGTTATTTGGTTTGCTTCGTTTTTTACTTGCCTTGTCTACTGTTTATGTAGATTTTGAAAGGGGCACTTCATATTAGCTTCCTTTTTAGTTCTTTTTCTTTTTCCACCCCAGTATGAAGCATTATGTTACACTTTGCACGAGGAATTTGTATACGCCTTTTTACTACCGGACGGTGTTTATTTTAACCAACAGTCTTTCATAAAATCGTTAGTTGTCCAATGACAGCAAAGTAAAGGAAAACTAGCGTTTATTACAAAGGGGAACAAATCATTGCAAAACTAACTAATGAGAAAAATAAAATCTAAATTTTATAGTAAATTTGCAATTGCACTCAACGAATTTCAAATATGGATTATTCTACAATTACATATGAAAAGTTTGTTTTTTTCTCTATTCTAAATAAAAAATTAATCTTTAATTGTGTTTTCTTTTTAAAAGAGAAAAGTGGAAAGGTAAAGAGATGAGAAATGATAATAAAATGATATTTCATAATAGAAATTAGTTGGTAATTCGTGCATTACGTGAATTGTAATGTAAAAATTTTATTATTTTGAATTTCTACGTTAAACATTATAATCATAATAATAAATTTAATATTTATATTTATCAAATAATTAGTTATTAAAAATTAAAGTATAAATAGTTATTAAAATGCATTATTATTTTATAAAAATTATTATCTAATTGAACTTTTAAGTAAATAAAATAGTAAAAAATTAAAAATAAATTAGTATAATGCATCTTAATGATAATATAATTGTTTTGATAAAAAATAAAATAATTCATAGTTTCACTTTTTTTTTATTCTTTATTGATAATTCTTTTTTCTGAAAGATTTTTGATAGTTTTGTTCTCTTTATTTTTATATTTTTTATTATGTAGAAAATTAAATGTTTTATTATTGTGAAGGTCTAAAGAGGATTGTAAAGAATTTCTATATATATTGTTAAATTTCTAAACTATTTTTACGTGAAAAATTTCTTATATCATTAAACTTTTTGTATTTTTTCTTTTTAGTTAATTGAGTAAATTAAATATTTAATCATTAACTTAATTGCCACATGACAAAATAAAATATAATATATTTTTATTTATAAAAAATATTATATTGCCAACATAATTATTCGACAAATAACAAATACTCATACAAAACTGAATTTGAGATCACTGATAATTGAATGTACCTAACCAACACACTAGTTATCAAGTAGTAAAAAAATATCATTCCCACGAGAATTTAACAAAATAAGTACTAAAACCATATTTAACCATTGATTATTTGGATAATTGAATTTAAGAGAATAATTAAACTACAAAAATTCAAAATAAATAAACTAGAAAAATTTACAGGCTAAAAGCAAATAAAAGGAAAATGATAATTAATTAAAATTGCAACAATCAAATTTAAATAGGTAAGACTACTGATTCATCTAATCACTCCAGTAGATTTCAATTTATTAAATTCAACTGTGATAATTTATTATTTTTATAAGTTGAGATTTTTTTCCTAAAATTGCTTAATATTCCCTTCCAAAATATATTAATCTTATTCTTATCAAGTAACATTTAGATCCTCTATAGAGTTCTTGAGATGAAAAATGCAATAAACTCTGTGAAAAATCTATAAAATTAAATGAATCATGTATATATATTCTTATATATCATTCAATTCACACCATGAATTATTTAATTAATTATGCAAAATCTTTTTTCAATTCGTTCACATAAAATAAATTAATCAAGAGGTGGTCGTTCTCTCAGTAGCATTAAGCACCATAATTCATGGACAATATGAAAATAAAAATATCTTAATTAAATAAAATAAAAATTAATTTATTATTATGTTAAGACTTTTCATAGCCTTAATTACAAGAAAATTAGCTCATCAATAAGAAAAGATAACTAGAAAGAAGAGGAAAAAGATATAAAATCATGAGTTAAATGGAAGAAAATAATGTCTTAAATGGAGGTTGGTTGCACTCTTCCTCTTTGCAAATCATGTTCTTCCACCCTCTCCATATAAGATAAAAGACTCCTATTTATAGATTTATAGCACAAAATATCTCTCTAAAAACTCTATCAAATATCTCCTAAAAATTAGATAAATTGGCTTCTTAAATAGTTTTATAAAATATCACAAGAAAATATAAATTTAGGATAAATCTCTTAAGTTAAATTTCCAAAATAAGATATGATATTCTATGAAAATCAAATTGAAAATTAGCCTTTTACTCTTCTAAATTCATTAGCCTCATATTGACAAGTCACACTCACATTTTATCACTATAAATCTTTTATCGCAAATTGTACTTCACTCTTTTACCTCAAAATTAAAGAATATTGCTAGTTGATATCTAATTTCTTATTTTCAATTGCGGTGCACATGAAATATCAAATTTAAGTTTATTAAATATAACATTCAATTAAAATTGAAAATTAAGTAGAAAATAGAAGAAAATCACCACAATTAAAATACACACTTTTATGTCTTATCAATCACAATTAATTATATATTAGCTGATAATTCATGCTTCATGACTATAATATAATTTAATATATTATTTAACTTATAACTCATTAAGAAAGGGATTAATGTGACCATTGTTTGTCCTAGGCCAATAGAGACGTCAAGTGGCTACACTACCTCATCAAACAAGGCTTTTGAGGAAGCTTCTTACTGTAAATATAATTAAACTGGGATTCACTTGTAACTTATTTTCTCAAAATCGGTGTTGGACAAAACAATTTTTTTTTTTTTTTTATTGTAGCAAATGTTGTATAATAATGAAGTGGATTATCTTTTATTTTGTTAAAACATATTCTTTCGGTTTCACATCCTGCAATGATGACTAATTTCTTCAACTGTGACTGTTTGATTTTTACTGAATGTAATCATATGACAGAATCGTGTATCTTCAGAAAGGTTTGCAGAACTCACAATTATTGCTGCAAGCCATGGTTTAAAGGAAGTCTGGATATCATCCCAGGTATTTACTTTCCTATTAGAAATATTTTGCTATATTCTTGTGACCTTTATACTTATTTAAATTTAGAATTCAACCTTAATTAACTCTGTCATGCTCATAAATTCATAGAGAACTGCAATTGCTCCCAACCTAACGTGTTTCTCCTTTCAGTTTCATATGTTTTGCAGCAACTGGTCCCATTAGAGAGACAATCTTTATTTGCTTCATTTTCCCCCCTAAATTAATGTTGTCCTAAGTGTGATTGCTTTTGCTACATATGCAATTTATTAGTTAGTCTCTCTAAATTGTTTACTTATTCAAAAGAGATCAGATTTTTCGGATTGGCTTTTTGATCAATAAATACATCAATCTAAGAAATGCCCGATACAATGATGAGAACATTTTATCTTCTAAATATTCAAAACCACTAAGTTTTCTTCTGCAACCATCAACTAGCTTTCCATACCATTCTCATGTATCCTTGTATGTGCAAACTATTCTTTCTTTGTCTAGTATGAGAGTGCTGCAAGTGTTTATGCTATTCAGTTTTTTTTTGTAGCATATTCTAGTTGTATGCAAATATTAATGTTTTGATATTTCTTTCAGCTTGTACTAGTCGTTATGTATCCAGGACAATACATGCCAACCATTGGCTACTGGGTCATGGACAACTTAAAAATATTGGTGCTGTACAAAATATTTTCTCTTTGTTTATGTGCCATTTTTATAAAAAAAGTTTCAACTACATCTTATTTTGATATATTTTTAGTTGTTTCCATGTTATATTGAGCTCTAATTGAATTACATTAATGATTGATTGACTTAGATTAGAGGAAAGCAAGTTGAATTGGTTGCACAAAAAGGCAACACGTACGTGTGAAACATATTGTTTGGAAATAATAAGGTAGTCTGAATTCTTTGGTGAATTCTATAATAACGGATTTAATAATACCGTTAGATAACATGGTTTAATTCAATATTGAATGATAATTTCTATCTAATCCAATGATATCTTATTCTATTTTATCTAATGGTGAATAATAATTTTTATTTAATCTAATGGTGAATTATTAATTATGACATTATAATATAATAATATAAACAGTACTGTAATTTTCACCGAATTCCTTCAACGCAACATGTACGATATTCTAAATTCACTTTTTTGCAATACATTTCCTCTAAGTTCTTAAAATAAAACAATAATGTGGTAAATACTATAAATACCGTTTGTACATCCTTATTAACTTTCAAGATATCATATTAAGTTGTTTGGTTTGCTTTGTACACTACTTATGCAGATTTTTAAAAGGGCACTTCATATCAGCTTCTTTTTTTTTTTTTTTTTGTTTTCTCCTTTTGTCCTCTCATTGTGAAGCATTATGGTACACTTTGCACGGGGAATTTGTATATGCCTTTTTACCGTCGGACGGTGTTGTTTATTTCAACCAACAGTCTTTCATAAACGCTCACCATTAGTTGTC
Source organism: Omphalea diandra (assembly GCA_949677035.1). Classification (NCBI taxonomy): domain Eukaryota; kingdom Viridiplantae; phylum Streptophyta; class Magnoliopsida; order Malpighiales; family Euphorbiaceae; genus Omphalea; species Omphalea diandra. The sequence continues at coordinate 7,175 of CATIWR010033924.1, forward strand.
CATTGACAACAAAGTAGAGGAATAACAAACCTTTATTGCAAAAGGGAATAAATCATTGTAAAGTTGGCTTAATGAGAAAAATAAAATCTAACTCTTATAGTAAATTTGCAATTGCACTCAAATAATTTCAAATAGGGATTTTTATATATTGATATGAATTATTCCTATTGAGTACAAATACATATGAAAAGTAATTTTTTTTTGCTATTCTAAATAAAAAATTAATTTTTAATTGTATTTTGTTAAAGAGAAAGGTGAGAAGATAAAGAGATGAAAAATGAGAGTGAAATTATATTTTATAATAGAAATTAATTGCTAATCCATGCATTGCGTGAATTGTGATGCTAAAATTTTATAAATTAGTTGCGAACCTCTATGTTTCACACTATGACAATAACAAATTTTAAATAAATATAATATTTATTTTTATCAAATAATTAGCTAATTAGTTGAACAATTAAAAATTAATCTACAAATAATTATTAAAATTTATTATTTTTGTATTTAAATTATTGTATAATTAATTTTTTTAAATAAATAAAATAGTAACAAGTGAAGAATTAGATTAAATTAGTATAGTAAATCTTAATGATGAAAAATAAAAAAAAAATCATAGTTTCACTTTTTATTTCTATTCTTTTTATTTTTAAATTTTTCTTTATTATATAGAAAATGAATTGTTAAGGTTCTAAAGAGGACTAATTTGAAGAATTTTTTTTTATATATTGTTAAACTTTTTAGATTATTGTTATGTGAAAATTTTCTTATATCATTATATCTTTTATTTTAATTCATTGAGTAAACTAAATATTTAATTATTAACTTAGTGATCAAATGACAAAATAAAAATATATTATATTTTAATTTGTCGAAAATATTATATGGCTAATATATATAATTACTCGATAAGTAATAAATACTCATTTAAAATTGAATTTAAAATCAAAATTAATTATATATTAATCGATAAATTTTTGCTTTACATGACTATAATTTAATATATTATTTAAAATATATTTTAAAATATTAATAAAATAAAATATTTGTATAAAATATGTGATTAAGTGAATAATATTTTTTTTAAAATAGATAATATATGAGAAGTATTGCTTTGTCTTAAATTTTTTAGTTGCATATTTTGTAGTTTTTTAATGATTCTTCATTTTTATTAATTGTTATTTTTAATTAGTTAGTTTTATGTAGAAATTCTAATCATTTGTATATCAAATAGTTTTTTTTATCAAATATTAAATCTTTATATAAAAGTTATCTGATAAAATACAATAACTCTAGAATTAATTATATATATTGATTGGGCTAAATTAATCACCTTTATGAAAACCATGGCAATGGTAGAAATAAGAGGGTTTGCTATCTGAAATATTTAATGCCCATCAGACTTCCCACATAATATGTCAGACTGAAATTGATAACTTGGTTAAATAACTTCTGTAACCTCAAAAATTCAATAAATTCCTATCCAAAGTATATGGTTAATTACACCCAGACTGATCGAATTGGTAACTTCTTAGTCTGGAAAATGAAGGAATTAATTAATATAGTAGAAAGAGTGAAAAGATGGGTGCGGTAGAGGCAATGTTTTAGCCTTACATTCGTTTAAGATGTTGATTTTGTTAGCTCATTTTGATATTTCACATTGAAAAAATAATAAAGGGAAAAAAGTTTTTTTTATTATAAATAAAAATTTAATTTTTTTGGTTTGATTATCTTAAAATTGTTTACTCATCTCTTAGAAAATTTTCAATATTTCTCCCTCTTCTATAGCGTTTCACTTTGTAATCTTTTTTTTAATGAAATATAATTTTGGTAGTGTCCGAAAACGTAGTCATAATTGACCGAACCTCATTAAATTTTGGTGTTCTTATTTTGTTTTTATTTTTCAATAGTTATTTTGTAGGGTATAGTTGTAGTGATATATTGTGCTGTTAAATTACTATTATGGTGATTTTGTCTAAGGAGATTGAGCTTTAAATGGGATCGCTTGTGACCCCTCTAATCTTTCCTGGAAATCAATTATAGTGGGGTTTTACAGTACAATCTTTTACTCTTTATTCACCTATAAATTTATTAAGTGAATTTGTGGGTGAAATATTATTTTTATTTCACAATAATTAGTATCAAAGCCAAAAGTTACTTTTAGTATGTTCTGTGGTTGCAGTTTAATATGATCTTTCACATCAGTAAAGATTTCTTTGGGCTAATTGTATTCCGCTTTGAAGGCTATTGGAGAATTTTGTAATCGAAATGGAGAGCTCTTTAAAATTATTCATATCTACCACATCGATAGTTTCATCACAGTCTATCTAGGCGAGAACTGCAGTGACAAATTCAAAATTGGCAGTGGAAATCTTTGATGGCACAAGCTATTTTGGTATATGGCAGAGTGAGGTTTTAGACGCTCTTTTTCAGCAAAGTCTAGATATTGCCATTGAAGATGAAAAACCAGATGATGTTGAGGAGAAAGATTGGAAGACGATCAATCGATTGACATGTGGTATAATTCGATCATGTCTTTCTAGAGAGCAGAGGTATGCATTCTCGAAAGAAACCTCTGCAAGTAATTTATGGAAGACACTAGAAGAAAAATTTCTGAAGAAAAATAGCCAGAATAAGATTTACATGAAAAAGAGGTTGTTTCGCTTCACTTATGTACTAGGTACCACAATGAATGATCACGTTACCAGTATTAATCAGTTGATTACTGATCTGGTGAATGAAGATGAGACATTTAAAGATGAGGATCTAACTCTGATGTTGTTGGGATCACTTCTCGAGGAGTTTGAGTTTCTTGAAACTACTCTACTTCACGGGAAGACTGTTGTATCTCTTAAAGAAGTATGTGTTGCCTTATACAATTACGAACTAGGGAAGAAGGACAAGAAGGTTAGTTCTAGCAGAGATGCAGAAGCTTTGGTAATTAGAGGTCGTTCACAGAATCCAAGTAGGAGAAAGAAGGGGAGATCCAAGTCAAGGCCCAAGTTGAGCAAAGATGAGTGTGCCTTTTGTCGAGAAAAGGGGCACTGGAAGAATGATTGTCCAAAACTGAGAAATAAGGGCAATCGCGATAAAGGAAAAGTTGTAGTAGAATTAAGTATTGCTGAGATTGATGATGCAGTGTCAGATTACTCATTTGCTACATCATCAAATTGTTCTTATGATGCATGGTTACTAGATTCAGCATGTAACTATCATATGTGTCCCAACAAGGAATGGTTTTTTGATTTTAAAGAACTTAAAAATGGTAGAGTTGTCTACACAGCAAATAACATCTCTTTGACAATATATGGGATTAGTTTGATTCGCTTGAGAAATGTGGATGAATCAATCATCACCTTAACAGATGTTCGTTATGTACCAGAATTGAACAAAAATCTCATCTCTGTCGGGATCTTAGAATCAAAAGGGTTCAAGGTGAAAGTGAACAATAGAGTGATGAAGATTATCTCTGGTGCAAGTGTAATATTGAAGGGGATTCGAAAGAACAACAATCTGTACCACTATTTGGGTAGTACAGTTACAGGGACAGTAACAACAACAACTTCTATAGCTGAACGAGAGTCAGAAGCAACCAAGCTATGATATATGCGCTTGGGGCATGTTGGAGAAAAATCTTTAAATTTGCTTGCTAAGCAAGGATTATTGAAAGTAGTGCAAACTTGCATATTGGACTTTTGTGAGCATTGCATCAAACGGAAACAGACAAAGGTCAAATTTGGGACAACAATCCATAATATTGAATGTATTTTGGATTATGTTTACTTTGATGTTTGGGATCCCTCCAAAACTAGTTCTTTGGGAGGGAAACACTATTATGTGACTTTTGTTGATGATTTTTTTCGGAGAGTATGGGTGTACACAATGAAGACAAAGGATGA
>CATIWR010033944.1:0-10283 GCA_949677035.1 Omphalea diandra
AATAATGGCACTGAAATTTAGACTTGTGAGTCTTTCTCTTATGCACATATTTAGTATGAGTAGGGGGCCTTCTCAAACCTTGCTCATGTGAATGCATGCATGTGCATATTTGATGAGTAGGAGTAGAAAATTTTTTATAAGAATGACCATGCTTTTTGTTGTAAATGTAGGCATAGTTAGCTCTTTGAGTCTTGGCTCTAGAGCTTAGGAGAGTCTTCCTATTGCCCTTAGGCTTAGGAGGCTTAGTGCTAGGAGCACTTTTCTTCCCAATTAAATCAATGCTTGAGGTTTGAAGTTGTGAACCTCTAACAAATGTAGTTTAAGATGATGAGGAGGCTCCATTGAAGCCTAAACCATGTCTAACTAGTGTCTAAGGCTTATGTTTCTTTGTGGAACTTAAAGATTGAGCTTCTAAGCTCAATGAATTCTCCTTTAAGAGTGTCATTCTCCTTTCTTAATGAAGCCATAAAAAAAGATGAAGTGGAAAGTCTTTCTACTGAATTTTTGAGTTCTTCATTAGAAGTACTCAACTTATTTACAAGATCACTAAGAGTCTTGTATTCATCTTCTAATTTTGAGCACCTTTTCTTATAAGTTTTCACTTGTGACTTGTACTTGTCACATCTCATGGTCAGAGCCTCTAAAAGATCTTTATCTATCTCATGAAATTCAAAATCAAAATTAGAATGAGAAGAAGCACTTACCTCATTTGAAAGATCTTCTTGTGCCATGAAGCATATGTTGGCAACCTCTTCTTCTTCTTCTTTTTCATTTGAGCTATCATCCTAAATGGCTGAAAAACTTTTCTTCTTCTCTTTGTCCCATCTCTTCTTCTTCTTTAATTTGGGACATTCATACTTGATGTGACCTTACTTGCCATATTCATAATAAGTGACTTTGTTGGATTTCTCTCTTAGATTAGGAGTTGTCTTCTTGAAGCCTTTTCTTTCCTTTCTTCTCTTAATCAACTCCTTTATCCTCCTTGAGAGCATCACTAGCTCCTTCTCCTCCTTATCACTTTCTTCATCACTTGAGGTGACCTATACCTCCTTCTCTTTTGTTAAAGCTTTAAGAGCCATGGTTTTTCTTTCTTTCTCCGATTTGTCTCCTTGGCCTCTTAGCTTCTTCATTTGTTCATCTTTTTACAAGGCCAACTCATGAGTTAAGAGTTTGCCTATCATCATATCGGTTAGGACCTTTTCAATTTTCAGATTTGACTCTTGTATGCTACAAACTCTAGCACCAAATTTATCTAGAGGAAGAATTTTAAGGATTTTTGTGTTTACCTCATAGATAGTAAGAGTTCTTCCAAATTTCTTCATGTTGGTGACAATGGACAAGAGCCTATTTGTCATTTCTATAATGCTCTCATTGTCCTTCATCATGAAGAGTTCCCATTCGGTGACATACATCTCCAAACGGCTTGACTTGACTAGAGTTGTACCTTCATGATAGTTCTATAGAGTTTTCCAAATGGCATGAGTTGTATGACAGTGTTGTACTCTTCTAATCTTTTCTCTAAATAGTGAGCTTAGAAGAATGGCCATTGCTCTCTTGTTTTTGCCATTTGATTTTCGGTGTGCTTCAACCCATTCGTCCCTTGGGATTAATTCTTCATTACCATCCATAACTCTGGTGGGTGGCTTCCAGTCCTTGATGACCACATCCCAAAGGTCCACCACATCTATGTCAAGATAGATCTTCATCCTATACTTCCAATCAGTATAATCTGTTCCATCAAAGTATGGCTTGAGTTGTGAGTGGATTCCCTCTTGTGACATGATCTTTGTTCACCCAATGAAGGTTTGATTGTGAAACCAGGCTCTGATACCACTTGTTGGCCCTAGGCACCAAGAAGGGGGAGGGGGATTGAATTGGTGTATAAAAATTAAAATTGGAAAAAGAGAGGAGAAATGAGATGAGAGGAAACACAAGATTTATAGTGGTTCAGGTATAATCGACCTTACGTCCATTCCTCAATTCATCAAAATTAGGTGTTCCACTATCTTTCAAAGGTGTTTTCAAGCTTACACCAAACTTTTACACTTGTGTTTTGAAGGCTCACATAACAACCTATACACTTGTGTTTTTAGGCTTACACAACAACCTTTACAACTTGTGTTTTAATAGGCTCACACTATAACCTATTACAGATGGTGTTTATGCTCACACCCAACAATGACTTAAAGAATAGAAAAGAGTGAGTAGCAAAATTGCAAGAGTTTAGGTACAAAGTTATTAATTTTCTTGCATTTACATCTGTTTGGTGAGGTATTATAGCCTCTACCCACCAAAGAGATGTTGCAATAAAACTGGTATAAAATCATCAAAGTGTGTTAGATAGATTTTCGCATTAAATGCTTGATAGTCATGTTTCGCTGTCGTTACTACTCATTCGCGGTTGCGAATTCCAAATTTCATAAGGAAAACCTCGTTTATGCCTAATGACTAGTCCACATGGCAACTTCTGATTAGTTTACCAGAAAAATATAGTTGTTGCCTTTCACCTGCTGTCAAAAGTAGCGGTTGCGATTTATTTTATATAGGATGCGACTCTGAACACGAATTCCTCTACCAAAAGTGTTCATCTTCTTCTTTTGGGTTCGTGGTCGCTACCAATAAGTTCCCATCATGATTTTTGACTTCTAACGGTTACCTGAGACACTTGTTAAGTTGTTATTATGGACTTGATTGCATCCTGAGTTACTTTAAATTTCGTGATCGCGACTGAGGCAAGCTTTATATCATGAATTCATCTGTCACTTTTGGAGTTCTTTTTTTAGATAAATCGCGATCGAGAATGGCTCAACGATTTCGTCTGTCTGATCTTCTAGCAAGTATTCTAATGGATTGCGGTCGCGAATCTTTGATTGCAGTTGCGATTTAGAAGTTACTTCACATTCTTTGAAGATTAAGATTTCTATCTAACTTGTAACTTAAAGGCTCACACAAAAACTGCAAAACAACACTAAATAGAAACATTAAAAATGATTAATCTCCTTTGTCAAAATCAAAAGAGGCCTAAAACTTAGGGTTAACTATCATAGTCCAACAATTTGCAAATGCAGGAACCTTAAAAAAAATTAGCAACTGTGGTTGCTAAGAGTTTTGGATATTTGACTTGTGATTTTAAGTTTTTTTTATTTCATGAATGGGAATGTGTTTTTTGGGATATGGTTGCATTGTAATTGTTAAAAAAATGTGTATTATGATTCAATTCCATGAACTAATGATAATTATCAGTGTGTGAAAATAGGAGTTTAGAGAATTTTATCTTATAGATGTTTTTTTGTTCATAAGAATGCATTTATGGTTGAGAATTTTTGCAAATTGTGATATTGTTGTACAGGTGTTTAAAAAAACTTTTATGGATTGTTTGTGTACTGTAGACATGTTGTTGATTTTAATTCCAGGAAAGGCTCAATTTTGGCAATTGAATTTTGTGGAATAGATACCTTGGGGAATAAAAATGACACTAAATCATGTCTGAATCACATGAAAAAGGAAAGTACTTTTGGTTTTTGTCCTTCAATTTGAATTTTGTTAAATATTGAGGACGATATTTCACTAAAGTTTGAGGAGAGACTTTAGTTAATTCTTTTAATCTTTTATTCTTATGAATATTGAAATTGGATTTATTTTTGCAATTTTTTGGGATTCATTTAAATCATAAAAAAGAAATTTTGATTTATTGATTTGAGGATTTCAATAGTCTATTTCCTTTTTGGGAGGTTGTTTACTCTAAAAATGAAGTAGAATGAACTTGAGTATTGATCACTTCATATTTTGTGAATTTTTGAATTTTGGAATGTTTGTAATGGAATTATGCACGATTACCTTGTTAAAATGTTTAGACATTTGAATAAGCCTAATAAATGATGTAAGTAATTTATTGTTTCGGTGGATTAAGAAATTGGCTTGAATGATTACACCTAGAAATTAATTGAATGTTCAAATTCAAGCATATTCATGCTAGTATGTTAAAAAATTTTCTAGCAAATTCTAGAATAAGGCATACAATCCTTTTAATATGAAATATTAATTCACACTTGATCAAAGAAATAATTTAGGCATTCCTTGTGTTAGCCCATTTAGCTCCCTCTATACCTTATTATTTTTATCCTTTGCACCCCTTTTTGAGCTTTGAAATACACTATAAGAGTGTATATAAGTATTTTTCTTGGTAACATTAACCTTATCACCATATTACCCATTATTATGGTCTAGCCTCCAAACGAATTTTAGAATTAAAATTTTTGAGTGACTTAAGAATTTCCATTATGTATGTTGAGAAAGTGAAACTTCCTTTTTGTGTGTTTTTGAGTATATGTATGCAAGTGTTTGATAGGTGGAAAAAAATTTGAGAAGTTTAATAATTGCATCTATACAATTATTGGTTATTTGGGTTAATAAACTTCAACAAAAATTTAAAACTAAAAAAATGAAAAAAGAAAAAAGAAAAGTAGAAGAAAAAAGAAAAAAATATAAAGTTTTAAAAAAAAGTAAAGAAGAAGAAAAAAGTTGAGAATTGTGAAATTCTCTTAAGTTCTAAAGTTTAAATTGTTTGGAACTCACGTTTGTTTATGAGAAGCATTATGTTAAGTTCACTTTTGAGGCTTAAGTTGAATTGTGATTAGATGAGTTATTGTTGCTACGAAATAAAAGAAGGAAGTGATTTAGACAAGTCGGAGGAATTTCAATTACATATGAAATTTTTAATGTCACTTGATTATTTTGGTTCTTGGAATTCTCTTGCTTGAACCTTTTTATCTTTTTCTTTGGCAAACCATTTTCCCCTAGCCACGTTACAAGCCACTAAAGACCTTTTGCCACTTGATGAGGAATGTAATTACACTAGTAGAGATTGATTGTGTGTTTTTGTCTATGAAATTATGAATAACATTATTTTAGGAAGAGATTTGGCAATGCTAGCTTATGTTATATTTGTTTTTAAATTGCATCAAAGTAAAAACAAAAAAAAAAGTGTATTGTGATTTTTGCATATCTCTTGGTTGATTTTATATTTGGAATTGTTTGCAAAAATTTTAAGAGTGAATCTTAATGTTATAAATTTTCTTATGAGGTGATTGTGTTAGATTATTATGGAGTTTTCTAAATTCAAGCATTTACAATTATGATTTGAGATGATCTTTTGTTTATTCTTTTCTTTGCTTTAGGATAAGCAAAACTCCAAGTTTGGGGGGATTTGATAAGAATCCTTCTAGCACATGCTTTAAGATTATAAATTAGGAGTTTTTCTTATTTTTATAGGACTTTTATTTTGGAATTAGTTAATTTTGTTGTTTCTTTACGTTCACGTAGGAATTTCTTAAAAATTCTCTTTTAAAATCAAACAAACGCTTCTAATATAATAACACTTATTTCGTATCTTTTATAATCAACAATCATAAACTAACTCAAACAAACACTTCTTAAGTTCCTCATTAATTTCCTCACCTCCAATTCTCCTTGAGTCACCAAATGCCCAATAAATCATAATAACTAAGCTTCAAAAAATTTTCAAAAAAATTACTGATTACAATGATACATACCTGGTGTAGCAAAAAGTATCCAAATGAAAATATTCAGCAAAAAAATCAGTGAGAGCTATAGTGATAGAGCTACAAAAAGAGTGGAAATGTCAACCATATTATAATATAGTGTAAATAGAGGGATATACGAACATGAAAACCTAGTTGCATAACTAAACTATAAATACAATTAAAGCAAATAGTATTGATTTAATTAATTTGAAATCATCATAATTAAATAATTAAAAATATATAAATTATTTTTTAAAAAATAATTTATTTAAAATCAAATTATAAGTGATTTGATCTTAAATTTAAAAATAATGCAAAATGTTTTTTATACATCAACTTAATAATTGGAGTTTATTCACTTATAATCTAAAATTAATCAATTTAAATTCCTGAAAAAAATTTTAAAAAATACTCACACAATATCTTTTAAACTCTATTCTTTATGTATTTTTATTATTCCATCCCTAACTTTCTATCCCTAAAACATGCATATTCCTTTTTTTTCACCTCACCTGCACCATTAAAGACATCCCAAAACACCTAATTTTTACCTCTCCTAGCATCGAGTAATTTGAACACCATTAAGGGAGCATCTAATGAGTAATTTGAACTCATATAATGTGACCGAGTCCAAGCTTAGTAAACACCATTAAGGGAGCATCTAATGAGTAATTTGAACTCATATAATGTGACCGAGTCCAAGCTTAGTAAAACAAAACAAAATCATAAATCATATAAATCATAGAATAACATAGGAATGACTTAATCTATATGTTTATTACCTCTAGTTTTTATCCTAACTTCTCATTTCATAAGTGCATTTCATCTCACTATAATTTTCTTTTGCTACAGTAGATGAAAATTCACTTACACGGATGTTCACATTGTGGTGTAGCAATTAAAGAAAATTAAGACTTAGGAAACCATTTTCCTTTAAAATGAAAATAAAATTTAATAATGCCAAATTTTGTTTTAGATGCTCAAGCAAAAAAAATTATGTGTTTCATTTTTATTGAGAATTCTTGAGTTTTTCTTTATAAATATGTTTTTCTTTTTATGAAAATTTTGATTTTTCTCTTATGTAAATTTGGTGTTATTCTCTATTCATTGAAATTACAAAAAACTAATTTGAAATAATAAAGTTTAACTTTTTTAAGATATTCATGGTATCGATTTTGATGAAAATATTCAACTAAAAATATGATTAAAAAATTACCAATCAAAGTGAATTTTTACCAAACAATTTATACTACTTTATCAATTCATTTGGCAAATACCAAAAAAAATATATTATTTTAACAAATTATATATTTGTATATTTTTTATATGCTATTTTATCATATATTTATGAATAAAAAAATAAATAATTTTTTTTTCAAAAAAAGCACCTTAAAATGAATATTTGTATAACTAATTATGGGGAAGAATAAAGTTGTGAAAAAGAAAAGACATCAATGTTTTTAAAAATAGTGATAGTAATAACAATGGTAATTATGTCTTTAAGTTTCAAAAACTATATTCAATTCAGTCACAAAAAAAATTAAAAATAAAGAAGAAAATAAAAGTAGAAGGTTCATAAAGGAATTAAATTAATTGATTAATCATGAGACAAGAAGAGCAAACAATCTATAATATTCATTTACAATTAACAAGCCATATATCCAAAAAGGCAAACAATCGATAAAACAAGATCAAAGAAGACATCAATGTAAATCAACTAAGATTAAAAAAAATTATTACAATTCCAAACTAAGATAAAAAAAAATTCAGACCAACTAAAATAAAAAAAAAAATCTACAAGCAAAACACAAAGAAGAAAATTCCTAGTGCAACAGAATTCTTCAATCATGAATTCCCTAACAAAAATCAGCCCACAAATCCAAATTAGCAAAGTCACAACTGATTCTACAAAAACCAAACCAAAACAATTGAACCTAACTTAATTAAACCAAAACAACTGATTCTGCAATATATTTTGCCAAATATAATTTTAGCCCTAACTTGATTGATTGATTTATATGTTGATTTTGTAAATTTTAATTAAAATAAAATTTTTTTGTTTGACACAACTATTCAATATGTTTATAAATTATGAACACATTTCTCTATTGATTTGCTATGTAGATGAGCTTTTATGAATTTTTTTTATTATATTTAATATTATTTTTCATTTTTTATTTGAACTATAAATATTTATATTATAAATTAAACTAATTTAATTATTAAATTATAGAATATAATATCCGCATAATATTTTCCACATTCCCTAGCATTAGGCTAAAATCGAAAGTAATACCAATTGAGCCTAACTTAACTAATTTGAAAACTTCCTTGGGCTAGTGATATAAATGTTTTGAAGAATTTGAAGAGCTATAGAATTACTTTTGATCCATTTATATGTATCTCTATATCAAGTAAGGGAATCTTTCTTCTACCTATTAATTATGCATTTTGGCCATGTTTAGTTCACTCTTGAAATATGAATTCAATTCACTTCTTCAAATAAGATTTTGTTTTTTTGTTAATTGACATGGAACCCTTTTTTTTTTTTTTTTGTGATATTTTCATATCTCAGTAACTTTAACTTTTATCAAAATAGTATCTATAGTTTTAGATTTATCATTAAAATTTCATCATGTTTCTTGGAAACCAAACTAGGAAATATATTTTAGAGATTTAGACATTTTTCTCGTTCCATTGCAAGAGTAATTGAAAGTTTTTGCAGTAATCTCCACCCAAAAAATGACTTCCATATATATATATATATATATATATAAGGGTTTAAAAGTAAAGGGAGGGGGGAATGCTTTCAGTCGATAACACACAACAAAAAAAGAAGCAAATAACCACTTGATCCTAAATAGTTGCTAAAGGAACCCAAAAAAGGACAACATCAAAAGAGCTATTTTTCCTTGTATCTTGACATGCACAATAACCAACCCTAGGCTTTCACTATTGTTCCATATTCAGGCTTGAAGTAATAGTCTCCATATTCAAAGGACACTCATATTAGTAGGCTTCTAAGGGCCCTCTGTTCTTTTGTTGAATTGTATTGAACTTAGAGTATATGTTTTATGCGATTCCTTAGTCCATTTGATTTCATAAGCATAGATCCTGTCCCACATATATATCATCCTTTTTTTATTTACTAGCTTTTACTCAACATGTATTGCACATGATTAAAATAGTTATTAGATATGTGAATTAATTAATTTTTAATTTTATATTCATATAAATAAAGAGGATAAATTGTATAAAGTTATAAATAATTAAAAATTTTCTAGAGTACATATAAAATAAATTTTAATAAATATGATTTTATTAATAAGTGAACGAAAAACAACTTTAAGACTAAATGATGAAAAATCAAACTTAAAAACTAAATAAGAGTTATGTAAGATTAACAAAAAAAACCTAAATAAAATAACATTAAGAAATAAATAATTTATTTTCATCACCCATCATCAATATACATATATTCACTACAATAATTAAAATGTCAAGATAATATTAGGATAATATTTTTATTTATAAATATATTTAAAAAATTTAATGCATATTAAATTTTAATTTATTGAGAGAAACTCTTTTTTGTGAATCACATTTTTAGTAAAAATTTGTGATTTATTATTGATTAGTTTTTTATTTAATTTAAAAAATATTTGAACTTAGATTATATTTATCTTAGTTTTTTAAAATTTAAAAAATAAAGTAACACTAACTTAAAGATATACAAAATTTTTATCCATTATTTTAGTTATTTTAAATAATCACAAATTTTAAAATTGAAATAATATCATTTTTTAGTTTTTATATTTTATTTAAAAATTTTTTGAGTTAAATGGCAACTTTATTCACTTGACAAAAGAAACAAAGGGGTGCCTCGTTAAAAATCTTTAGGAGTAAAACCCAGACTGCACTCAAAAGAACAAGCAGATATAACAAAGAGAATGAAGACAAATCCAAAAACAGAAGGTTATGAAGCCAAACTGGGCCTTCATCCTTCAACCACACATACTCATTACCACAATCTAGCCCAAATTTAGCCAAGGCATTAGCGATAGAATTAGTTGACGGTGGAGTCCATCTAAACCTTTCACTGAATAGAGGTTAGCTAGGGCATGAACGTCAACAGTAAGAAGCCCCAAATTGGATCGGATGTCATCTTGATTAAGTAAGGAGATTACCTCCTTTGAATCCCGGGCAACTTCTAAATTAACTAGACTACAATTGAACACAAACTGTAGCCCATCACATAGCGGAATCAGTTCCTTCACCAATGAGGAGCCTCCATAGTTCGAAAAGCTGCCCTAGTAGCCATGCAAACCTCAGCCCAGTCACGTACGAAAGCCTCCACACTAACCGTACCTATCAACCCATTAGTAGTAAAAGAATTAATTAATTTTATATGTCAAATGATAATGGAAAATTTACAAATACATCCAAACTAAAAAAATAAAAATAAAGAATAAACAATGTAGAATAAGTGTATCCTACAACACGAGAGTTAGTCTTTAGATCCCATAATTATATAAAATAATAAAAAAAATAACAATAATAAGAATAACAAAAATATTTATTAAAATAAAGAATATTTAACTAACTTATTAATAGAACAATTTAACAACATACCAAAATGCAATATGAAAATGACCACAATATATTTTATGTTAAAAAGGCAATGAAACATTTAATTAATTCATGAAAAACAATATTAAACAAAGACTAATACGAAAATAA
>CATIWR010033948.1:0-15613 GCA_949677035.1 Omphalea diandra
TTTCTTAGAGATCATGTGCAAAAAGGTGATGTTGTGCTAGAATTCATTGACACTAATCACCAACTAGCAGATATTTTCACTAAACCTCTAAATGAAGAAAGAATGAACTTCATTAAGAGAGAATTGGGAATGCTTGATGGAAGCTCCCTCAAGTAAGAATTCTTGGATGATCTAGTGTAATAAATGTATGTGATATGTTTAAATTATGATTTCTTGAACTTAGGATTGGAGATCACCTGTTCTTTTCATAGTTTTCAATCCTATCCTTGATGACTCATAATTCGCGGTCGCTATTCACTCTTCACGGTCACGAATTACAAGTCAATTGTCCCGGCTGACAAAATGTCAATTCGCGGTCGCGAATTTTATTTTCCACCGCGAATTTTGTCAGTGTTTCAAAATTCTGACCGTTGCAGCGCGCATTCCTGAGAAAAATTTGTCCGTTACTCACATTTTTCAGAATTCGCGGTCGCGATTTGAGAAATCGCGGATGCGAATTACAGTAACCGACACCTATTTATGAGATTTGATTACCAACCGTTGCCAACCCTTCATTTAATCAATTTCTAGCCATTTCTGATCATTTTCACACCCCTTAAAGCCTATAAATACCTCTTCAAATAGTTGTTTCATCACAACTAATCTCTCCAAACTTCGAAATCTCCAAAACTCTCAAATTCTCCTCCCTCTCTCAAGCAAATTGCAATGGCTCCCAAGAAGTCTTCAAGATCAGAAAAGGGGAAGGGAATAGCACAACCTTCTGCCCCTCCTTCTCTTCTCAACATGCGTGGAGTGACCCGCGAAGAAAAGAAGTGCTATAAAGCAACCTATTTCAATGCCTTAAATTCTCTAGCCTTGGCATTTCAAATACTTTTGAAAAGGTAACACTCTACAAAGAGAGTGTGAAGCTTAAGCCAAAGAAGAGATCCGTCAAATCTTTGATTCTTCTTAAATAAGTACTAATCATAAGCAACCCTTTCAAGCTGATGCCCTACTAAAAGTACCACCATTGAAATGTTATAACCTAGAACCTCATAACACCAGTCTATATTATTAAGAAAGGCCATGAGATTTGCAGAAGAGTCCTCCCCAGAAAATTTCTTCAACTCAAGCTTTGTAAAGTCACTAGTAACACTAACCTAAGTTGTAGTTGCAGTAGGTGCAACTACAGTCTATTGTTGATTATGTGTGATCAACCCAGAGATAGCCTCAATAGCTCGATTAGGTCCCAACAATTTTATAGCCAAGTCTGCTATAGTAACTTTGGTAGAACCAGGTGCCTCAAAAGGAACAAGCCGAGAAGAGGCTCCAATAGGCTAAGCTTGTGCAGTTGGTTGAACTAGTTGCTTAATCATAGTTTGATGCTCTACAGTGATAGTCGCTTTTACCTTACCCCTAGTTATGGTCTTCTTAGTATGAGGTATAAAATCTGAAGATATGGGTAAAATAAATGATAAGAAGGACACAAAGAGTATGAACAAATGCAAATATCTAAAAGCAATGAATAACAAAGTAACATAATGATGTCTTATACTCTGCAAGTTTACAAGATTTTAACCTAAAGCTCTAATACTAACATTGTTACAATCCAAATTAGGACTGTGACTAATGCATAAATTAGTGTTACTTTAATTTATGCAAGCCTAAATAAAAAAATATAATTCTAAAGAAAGAAAGAAAATAATCAATGATTATTAACTTGAATAGCATAGTATTTGAATATCTAATAATAAATATGAACAAATAATATTAAAAAAATTTCAAAAGTAAACTATGGGGTCTCTATTGAATGGAATAAATTAAATCATTAAAACAATTACAATAATAGTTAGCTTGAGAGAAATAGAGATCAGGTATACCCAACATATGTAAAAAATAACATATAAAAGATAGATCATCTAAGGAAAAACAGACCAAAGTTTGGACTAGTTATAAATATTTAATAATCTAAAAAAATAGAATAGATGTGAATTAAGCTAATGCTCAGTGAATGATAATCATAACACAAAACGAAATAGGAACAAACAATCGCTCAAATAATTTCACAATATAGTTTTGTATTTCTAAGCATACTAATGCTACAAATAATTAAAAACTAATTTAAAACAATCAAACTAGTAGAAGTTTCAAATCAATATTTAATGCATATAAATCAATAAACCATTTCAAATCAAATCTTTTACGTATAGTACTCTAGGGTAGTAATAGTCCACATCATCAAAGACCCAATAGGAAGTCCACTACTAGATATAAATAACATCTTCCATATATATATGAATGCATGCCTATAATATAATTCTCAATGAATTATGATGTATGATAACAAGTAATGCAACCATATTACCGTGATGGTCCACATGGCGAGTCTCAAATAATAGATAAGCAATTACAAATATTTAAATACTAAATACTGATTTAAACATTAAACTCATTCAAATAGCATCAAAATATAATTTAAAATGTAGATAATAGAAATTTAGATCTCAATAGTAATAACAAGTTATATAACATAATTCAAAAATCAAATAGTAGCAATTTTAGAATTTAGATATTTCAAAGTCAATAATTTAAATCAAGCACATTCAAGCATTTAAAATTTACAAATATCATATATTCAAAATAACAAATGAAATTTTAAATAATTGAAAGACATGTTCTCAGAAGCCTATGAACTCTGAATGCGTACTATATTTAAAAAACATTTAATTTTATAATTCTTGAACAACTATAAATAAGTGATAAAATCAATCTATTAAATATTTATATTAAAAAGCATTTGTAAATATGTTTGAAGTTATTGTCAAATTTTTAAATATTTTCATGGTAAGAAGTTTTTAAAGAGGGACAAAATATATGTCATATACTATGATTCACTGTAACTCCAAATATAAGCTATGTCCAGATAGTTTAGAATGTGAGCTAAATCCAAGCACAAAAAGAGAAAACCTCTACTAATATAAGAAGGATCCAAATTTCTTGTACAATTTTAGGATAGATAATTTGTTTTAATATTATTACTCATAATAAGCCAACAAATTTTAGCACAATAACTATACGAAGATTGAAACAATGATTGATATTGAAAGACCTAAAATTTTTCTATATAAATTGTTAAAATAAATTTTTTAAAGCATATTGAAAATAATGAATTTTCTAGATTTCAAAATGTTTTGAAGTCTAAATTAATTTATACTTGCAATTATCCGTAGCAAATACATTTAAAAAATGTGTCTATATATATATATATATATATATATATAATTAAATAGTTGTTGTACTCTACTTGCTACGGGTTCGCCACAAATATGAAAAATATTAACAATGCACAAAATCTTGGCCTTTTTTTAGAGTAGACAAGAGACAAAAGGAGAGAATGGGCCAATCCACTTAAAAGTCGGATGCGTGTATGCCGTCCTGTAAGAATTGTATACAGCCACTTAACAAACAATCACACAGAAGTTAACAACAGATGGCCCAATGAAATTTGAATTGAAGTGCTAAGATACAACGTAGGGCAGGTGAAGAATTTCTCTTGGTTGTCAAATCATTATTCAAAGCAAAGGAATACAATATGAACAAGGTAACTTACGTGAATGATGCCATGTAGAAGCCCATCAATTCGCACAGGGACGATCAATCAAGCCAAAAAGCAGAATAATAGTTTTTTTGTGACAGTGAGGGTTTATTAGTTGTATCTTCTACTTGTTTAAAGCTGTGAAAAAAGGTCAACGACGGTAAAAGAATAAAATTAAAAGATTAGGTTAGTATTTGGAAACGTGTATATATGGGATTGAGTAGTTTAAAGAGGCAGGAAACTAACCAAAATAAATATCTAATTCATTTATTGTGCCACCCAAAAGGCTAATTAAAATAGATATAATATTGATGATAATTATTTTAATTTGCCGGAATATCTAACTTCACAATATATGTATATAATTGTTTTAAATTCTTAATAAAAAGCAAATTTTCTTAAATCTCCAAATAATTAATTTTTTTCAAATATGCTTTTAAAATTTTTAAATATTGAGATATTACACCAACAACCATTTAGTAAAGTCAAGAATAAGGGACTAAAAAGTGTTCCTAAAGAGATAAAATTCATAAGTCAAAGTTATTTTAAGATTAAATTTAGTTAGTAATATTTTCCTCTTTTTTTAAGGATTTCTCCTATAGGCTGAATTACTCCTCTCCTTTTGGATTAAAATTTCTTTACTAGGATTTCTTTTATGCTTGTAAGCAACTTAAAAATATATTTTGTTAGATTTTCTTTGTAATAGCCGAATTCATCTATGGCAAATCACGTCTTTATTTTAGTCCTTATTTCATTAGAATTAATGATTTTAGCATATTTTTAAGTAGCCAACTCATTATGGCCAAATTTTATTTATATTTTTAGGGTTTTTTTCTTATTTCTTAAGCATTTTAAAAGCTATTTGTAGCCTCCATTCTGCCAAAGCAATTAATAGATGATTATTCTTTTTCTTGGCATAATGTTGTGAAATTTAGTTCTCTTTCTTGAGTTTTTGAAAAAATTTGGTGAAATTGTTAGGTGGATTTCTTCATAGTTTTGCAAATTAGTTAATTATAGACTTAAATTGGGTTTAGCTAATCTAGGGTTAGAATTAACAACCTTTAAATCTTTAGAATTAACAACCTTTAAATCTTTTGTAATTCGGGTTGCTAGAAAACCATTGTGCTTTATTATATTACATTATTTTTATAATTATAAAACATTGTAAGTATTATTTATGTACATTTTTTAAAAAACTATTGAACTAGATTAATTAAATTGATCAAACTAATAAAATAAAAAATTAACCAACCTACAGATTCAATCTATGATATAATTTTAAAAATATTGAGAAAATATAAAATGATACATCAATCCTACATATCTTCAATAATAGAAAGGCTTGAGTTATTGAGTTTTAGTCTTTATATTTATAAAAATATATACAATAGCCAAGACAGGACTAGAAATTATTTTCTGGAGGAGCTCACTTGTTTGAAGTTGTTAGAGATTGGTAGCACCGAGACAGGAGGAGGAGAAGGAGAAGATGGGTGGATAAGGGGGTTAAATGAGAAATTTATTTTGGGAGATAGCATTTTGTAAGATCTGAAATATGGTTTTAGGAAATTTCAGTGATTAGAGTTATTTTAACAATATTTTTCCTTATTTTTATGTATATAATTATAAATTTTAATGATTAATGATAATTAGATATATTTTAATATCTTTAAGGAGAATATTTAATGTATATATATGTATTTTAAAGATAAATGATTTTATGTTAAAGAGGTTATTATTTTAATTAAAGTTATATTATTTATCATGAATTAAGCTTAAAGAGTTACGTTTACTGGATATTTTATATTTAAGAAATTACATTTAAATGAGTACGTGATGATATTTAATATTTTAAGATGAGTAAATATAAATAAATAAATAAATAAATAAATAAATAAATAAATATATATATATATATATATATATATATATATATATATATATATAATGATTAAAAGATTTAAAAATATGAAATCAATTATTTAAATATGAATTTTATTGAGATTTAAGAAAATTATGAAAATTGCTTTAAGTTAACTGGAGTATATGATTTAAATGATGTAACGTTAATTAAATTATGTGAATTAACCGTGTTAATACTGATCAATTCGAAAATAACCCATTCGAAAATGTCCAAACTCAAAACGACCTGATTTGACCCGTTTCCCACCTCTAATCCATACATAATATTACAAAATATTGCGGATCCCAATATATTTTTATGATAACTTTGATTATTATGCCATGGTACTTCCAAAAATGAAAATTATTGAAAATATTATGATAAAAAATAAAATATCAAAATTTTCATTAAGATATCAAAAGAAATTTAAATATATCAAAATCTCATAATAAATGGTTAAAAAGATGCGTATAAAGTTTTATATCAAAACCATCTAATATTTGAGATTTCACTCGATATTTGGAAGGAAATCTTAAGATTAAAAACCATGTTCAATGATAATTTCATTATCCTCGTAAGCATAATGGCATCCTTTATTACAAACTTACACACATACTTCTAGAGCTGATCGATTAACTATGACATCAAATGCATTTTTCTAAGAATGCTCTAAAATTTTTTCACTAAACTATAGTATATAATCATCTGTAAAGATCTTAGGAAGAGAAGAGATTTATCAAATTTGAATACCTATAGGTATCCCACCAAGTAAAAAGACCACTCTTGAGTGAAATACAACCTAAAGTGATCTATTTTTGTTCAAGTTTTTTTACTACTACATCAGTATCAATATGATCATTAGTACATGAAAATGCACTAACACCTTAGTTAGTACATGAAAATGTATACTACGGTTTTTTTTATCTACCAATAGTTGCAAATAGTGTATGGTGAATATGATGAGCCAAACTAGTATTTGCAATGAATTCTCCTATTAAATAATCATGTATTATAATAAAAATTAACTTTCTAGCAAATACAACCATGTTAACCATTTCTTGGCATATACCTCCAATAATATTCAAATAATATCTTTGGATTCATCTAAGTTTAACTTGTGATTTATAAATTTATTTGACTCAAAATAAGAAACAATATCTTCAATGCATAAATGGCTAGGAATTCACATTTTCATCACTTTAGGTAAAATATTTCACCATCATAGAGACATTAGTGTACATTGAAGATAATTTACTATAACATCCTATGAAGTACATGTA
This sequence comes from Omphalea diandra, assembly GCA_949677035.1. NCBI lineage: Eukaryota > Viridiplantae > Streptophyta > Magnoliopsida > Malpighiales > Euphorbiaceae > Omphalea > Omphalea diandra. Next base: position 6,755 of record CATIWR010033948.1, read on the forward strand.
GTTAATAGGAAAGCTGATGAATGTAGCACTAATAATATGTATATCTTTGCACAATTTATGGATAAATCTAAATGCGTGAAGATGATGAAACAAATTACAAATATGATTACTAAATGTTTATATCTAATAATAATACATATTCTCATATGGAGAGGGAGTATCAAGTTGCAAAACAAAACTTATCTATGAAGCTTGCAAATTTTGTAGTTAGTTAGCTAAATAGTTATTGCGATAATTATTAGTTAGTTAAGTAAATATAAGTTATTATTAGTTAGTTAGCTGCAGTAGTAAGAAATAGAGAGAAAACATGTTAGCTCATACTATATTTAACTTGTATACAAATAAATTTTATTAGATATTAAAGTAAAAGATTCATTGAAGAATCTAGAATAACTGAAAGAAAGCTATTAAGCTTATGTTATTAGTTGAAAAATGATATTGAGTAGAAGAGATAACAATATTTATATGCACGTTATGTACTTATGAAACAACTAAAGGATATATGTAACTAACTAACTAACTAATAATTAACTCAACTTTATGCCCCCTCCTTAAGTTATAGGTTGAAAATGAAGCAATCCCAACTTGGACAATAATGATTGATGACAAGCAAATGGTAGTGGCTTGTTAAAAACATCAGCAAGCTATTGCTTAGTAGAAACTTGTAGAGGAAGAATGAACCATGTTTGAATTTATCTCTAACCAAATGGCAGTTAATATCCAAGTGTTTTATTCTCTCATGAAATACCATATTGGCTGCTATATGTAAGGCTACTTGACTATCACAATAAAAAGCAATAAGAAGGGGAATAACATTTTACAAATCTCTAATAATACAGAAGATCCACTATAATTCATAAATCCACTACAATTCATAAACATTAGAGGCCATGCTCTTATACTTAGCTTTAGTTGAAGATCTAGAAATAGTATTCTATTTCTTAGTTTTGTAAGAAACTAAAGAATCACTAATGACAATGCAATAACCAATTAGTGACTTTCTTGCAAAAGCACATGAACCCTAATTTGGATCATAATAGACATTAAGCTAAAGAGCAGAGGATGTAGGATAAAATAAACCATAAGAAGAAGTATGCTTGAGATACTTAAGAACATGCAAAGTTTCATCCATATGAGGTTGCCTTAGGGAAGCCACGAACTAATTAAGATGCTTAATGGCTGAATTGAGATCAGGTATGGTGAGATTCAAATACAAAAAGCTTGCCAGTCAATCTCATAATTGATCTAAATTAGAGATTAAAACACCTTTATCAGGCTCTAAATGCAACCTTTGAAATACTGGAAAAGAGACTAATTTAGCATCCTATATGTGGGTATCAATTAAAAGATCCATAATAAACTTCTTTTGATTGATGAATGTGTCAATAGAAGAATGATCTACCTTAAGGCCTAGGAAATATTTAAGAAATCCTAGACGCTTGAGAATAAATTTAGCATCTAAAATATCCTTATCTTCCTTAATTACAAAGATATCATTATCAGTGATGATAAAATCATCAACATAAACAATAAAATAAGAAACACTTGATCAACGTGCTTAATAAAAAAGGCAATGATCATGAGGAGATTGAATAAAATGCAACTGAGTAAGAAAATATTGTTTCACTATCTGAAAGCTTGCTTCAAATCATATAATGATTTTTTAAGAGATAAACTTGAAATAGGTGAGAAATGGAGTAACTTAATAGAGGCTTCATATACACCTCTTCATTTAAGAAGACATAAAGGTAGGCATTATTAACATCTAACTAGAAAATAGGCCATTCCTTGACTGTTGCAACTGTAATTAGAATTCTAATAGTAACTAATTTTGCAACAAGAGAGAATCTCTCTGTGTAATCTAAGCCTTTGATTTGGTTATAGCCTTATAACAACTAAATGTGTTTTATACTTGTCTATCTCATCATCAAGTTTATATTTAATTCTATAAACCCATTTATAACTTATGGCCTCTTTATGTGGAGGTAAATTAGTCAACACCCAAGTGCCATTGGTTTCCAAAGCAACAATCTCTTACTGCATAACTTTCGCCCATTTAAGACTTTATGATGCTTGGAAATATAAGCTTGGTTCACGAATGGGGTGAAACTAAGGAAACAAATATAAAAAGGTGTAAAAATAAAAAGTGCATACCTAAAGAGACTAAAGTAAATGCAATGGAAATTAACTTATGAACTGTAAAATCTTAAAGCCAAACAGGTTTATGAACTACTCTAGTACTTCTCCTTAAAGGAAGAACAACAAGAGAGGATAAGAAGGATAAAGGATGAAGGAGGAAGAGAAGAGGAAGTGTTCATGTAAATGGATTGCAATTTTATGATTGCGTTAGAACAAATGGAATCTTGCTTATGACTTATTCCTTTAATGATAAAAGAGGATCGAGAGGATGAAGGTCTCTACGTTGATAATGACCCCAAAGTGTGATATACATTTGGATCGATGGCAGATCCTTTTAGGCCTTGTGTGATTTCAAAGCCTTTAGTCCAAAATGAAGGTCATCAGGGGACCAAATATGGGACAATACATTGGTACCATCCCTAGAAGATATGGAGTCACCACTCGATTTTGGCTGGGACAAGAATCTAGGGTAGATAAAATTTAAAGATAATCTAAGTCACTTGAAGGCCTATTTTATATTCACCCATTAGAGATCGAGTTTGAAAACTGGGTATCGTTGAGGAAGAGGTTAGGCACCCCCAAATTGCTCATATATTGAGATTTAGCCTTTGACGATCTTTGGTTCACTTTTAATATTTTGACTAAGTTATTAGTCCAATTATTGCCCCTAAACATACATCTAAGCATAATTCATTTTGACAAGTCAAATCATCAACTCAAAAGGGGTTAGGGGTCATGCATCATGGCAAGAGGAGTAAGCATGCCTTATCATCCATTCACCCTAGCATAATCATTTCAAAGGAGGAAGGGGTCATGCGTCTTGGTAAAAGGGATTGGCGTGTATTGTCATCCATTTATCCATGACCATGTAGTGTGACCATTGAGACCAACTTATGGTCTTACTCAAACATAATACCTACACCTAAAAGAATAATAAGATAATAAATGAAATAAGTGTAAAACAAACCAAATGAACTCAATGCACAAGGAAGGAATACAATACATATAACCATCTCTCCCATACAAAAGGTGTTTAGATATGCTTCTAAGTCCATAATATCACATCCTTGCATAACCATCTAATAAGCATATAAAATCAAAGCATATAAACCATAAGCATCAAAAGAAGTAAAACATGCAATACATATTTAGAGGATGTTTAATGGCCTAAGGCAATAACTCATCACAAGAAAGATCATAGGATTGATTAACTCATAACAAGAAGGATCATAGGATTGACGAATCCTCACCTTATGTAGCTTTATAAGAGCATGACATCCATATGTACCACTAACCATATAAGGTTAGCATACAACATAAAAATGGGGGAAATTGAAGGCCAAAACACTATTTACATGTTCTAAACACAAACCTAATTGTAAAAGAGACTCTTAAGGTCATTGGAATCATAACTCATTTAGTCACTATCAAAAGAGGGTCAAAATAGCACCTTAACACGGTATTAAATCATAAATAAAGGAACATGAAACATTATATATAAAGAAGGTGTGAAATCACTTAAATATCACCTTTAAGTTTCATTTTTAATTTGAATAATCCTAGGGTGTTTAAGCTTCCCCCATTATACTACTGGAACATTAGAACCCTTTAAAAAAGGTTTTGCAAAAAAGGAAATCCAAATGAAAAAGAAAATAGAGCTATATTGAAAATTGCTACTAGTCAAGTTGGGTTGTATAACCTAATATTGGGGTTGTACAGCCCCATACGAGGGGTTATATAATATACAGTTAAGGCTATACAACCCTTATTTTTTGAGTTTTAAAAATTGGAAAGGAAAAAAAGAATAAGTGAAGGGGAAGTGAGGGGGGTTTTCTTAGATGCCTTTATGTGTTTCTATGGCATTAAAGGCTCACAAGTTTAATATTTTCCTCCAAAATGCTTAAAGAATGCATAAAGTTGAAGAGATTAAGTCTAGTTCTACCTTAGAATGAGTTGGGGTGAGTTAGGGTTTAGAGTTTCTGTGTTTGAAGGGTATTTGAGAAGTGATTTCAACAAACTAACCTTAGGGTTTTCAGGCCTCTCCCTCTTCTTTAAATGTGGAGGTATTTATAGGTGTAGGATGAGTGCACAGGGCCATAAATGGTCCTGGTCACACCATGGATGTATCCAGTCATAAAGAGAGAGATGAATCTCTTAAAATTAAGGTTTGCGTATGGTTGTATAGCCAAACATAGGTTATACATCCATCTGTTAGGCCTATATAGCCATAGGGCTTTTGAGAGGACTAGTTCAAAAAGGTTCTCTAGGCTAGGGTTTAGGGTAGGTTGTATAACCATAGGCATGGTTGTATAACCTTAATTTATGGGTTGTATTACCCATCAACCTTTTAGGCTTGGTCTTGGGTTTGGTCTTAGGTTTTCTCCAATGTATCCTAGGGCCTTTCGTCTCTTTCTTTGACAATTCCCCTTGTATTTTAGGAATAGATTTGATGATTTTCACCATCGAGCTTTAGATTTAGAGATCTAAAATCTGATGCGTACAGTTTGTCCACTACTTTGTAAGGCTTGGAAAATAACATTTGGGAAATGTTTGTTAGACAAGCCAAAACAAAGCATTAGTTGCAAACTTAATCACTAGATAAAGGATATGAAATGATACAATTTTTTTAGCAGCTCCTCGAGCAAGTACTAAGTTTCTTAGTAGCCCCCTAACAAGTACCAAGGTTGAATTTCACCTTCCAACAACCTTATGGAAAGTACTCGAGTTGATCTCCTTAGTAGCCCTCTAGCAAGTATTTAGTGTTTTAGCAACTTTTCAGTAGCTTTCTAATAGGGACTAAAGCAATTCTGATAGCTCTTTAGTAGATATTGGGTGTTTTAATAACTTTTCAACAGGTTTCTTGTAAGTACTAAAGTGGTTTTGGTAGCTCTCTAACATGTACCAAGTGTTTTAACACCTTTTTAATAACTTTCTAATATGTACTAAAGTAGTTCTAGCTGCTTTTTAGCAGGTAGCAGGTGTTTTAATATCTCTTTAATAGCTTTTTAGCAAGTGTTGAAGCAGTTAGATAGCTCTCTTGTAGGTACTAGGGGTTTTGGTATTAGATAACTGGCCTTTTATAGTTTCTAATGCTCTGACACTTCTTTGTGGGTGCTTTAGTCTTTTTGACCGATGATTCTATCTCAAGTATGCCCATTGGGTGATTCTTGTGTTATTTGGGTTCTTTTGACATTTGTAAGACTAGGTTTATACCTTATAATCCTCCTTGCTGTCTTAGAGGTTTATTCTTTTCTCAAGGTGATGGCCATAAGCCCAAATGTTTGTAGAAAGTGCTTCGTGAATCATAGTACTTCTAAGATGAAAAGATTTTCCTTAAAGATATTTTTGAGGTTTAAGTTTGCCATTGATGGGCATCTTAGTGATTTGACTCATATAAGATGGTTTGGAGTATCCTTCGGATGCTTTGGAAGTATTATGGGTACTTTTGTAATTTAGATATTCTAGGGTTCTTTAGGAAGCTAGGGGTATTTTAGTGATTTTAACTTAATTGGGCTCTCAGGAAGCTAGGGTATTTTGGTAATTTTGGCAATTTTGGCTTAATTGGGCTCATAGGAAAGTTAGGGTATTTTGATAATTTTGGCTTAATTAGGCTCGTAGGAAGACTAGGGGTATTTTGGCTTAATTGGGCTTACGATAAAGCTGGAGGTATTTTGGTAATTTTAGCTTAATGAGGCTCGCAAGATAAAAGATGAAGTGCCTTACAAAGCCCATCTCGGTTTAGGCTAGATTAAGGGGCTGCACAACCCTAATATGGGTTATACATATCATAGGTTTGTATAACCCCGGTCAACTATATACATCCTTCAAAAAGCAACCTTCCTTATTTGCGCTATTCCTCTTCTCGCTCTTCCCTTTTTCTCTCAAAACTTGAAACTAGTTCTTAAACTCCTTTAGCTTTTCTAACAATCACTGTGGTTGAATACCGTGATGATGAGAAGTTTGACGTCTATGAGAAATTTCCCAAAGAGGACATCACCATCTTGGATTCTCTGAAACAGCTGTGATCCTAGTGGGATTCACGCATATGAGCCCACTAAAGGGCTTGACCATGAAGATGGTTCCATATGGCTTTCCTCCAACTAGTGGCACACTGACAGTCTACAACTTGTATCGTCATCTTGCAGGAGCCGCCTTGGAAGTGGTAGACATTTTCTCCCTTTTCTTTAAATTTATTTTTACTTTCCATCAATGTTACCATTGTAGATTCTAAATGTTGTCCAAAAATTTCCTTTTGCCTGTAAACATTAAGTTAGCTTATAAAATATTTTTAAAATAAGTTTTAAGACACTCAACCTTTATTTTTAGTGGAATTTATTTTTTGACTATCGGTATGGTCTGTTGCATTGATTTGCATTCACTTAGTCGTTATTTTATGATCTGCATAAGAAATAATCAAAATTAATTAATAGAATAACCTATGAAAATTTAGGGTACATACCTGGGATTATAAATAATTTATGTCTATTTTGTTGACTCATCGATCATTTGATGCTTTCTTTGTGGACATCAAATGTTTTTTTTAAGGGAACTATATTCATAATTCTCTTAAAACTTACAATTAACTGTAATGACAAAGACTTGTCATTTCTTTGCCTTTGATTTTGAACTTTGTCTGAAGGGCACATGTGTATGGACTTTCCTACAAATGATATCAAATGAGACATCAAAGGTCGACCTAGTAATGATGCATGCATTGCTAGAGTGGTGGATAGACATGACTCACACATCTTCCTTTGATAGGTGAGGTGTCGATTACAACGGGAGACTTGACTTTTCTAATCAAATTTTGGTTTGCGTGTATTCATTTACCCACATATTTTGGGGTACATGAGCTAGCGCTTTAGAAAGACTACTTACTGAGGGTTCTGGGCTGCATTCCCCTACTTTAGGGGAGCAGGACTGTCACAAGATCCAACATACAGATCGACACTCCCAAGGTTACTGATAATAGCTCCAATGAGGTGGTTGATCAACATGCACACTATTTTTTACTGTATGTGCTATTAGGGGTTTTATTCTTTAGTGCCTCTAATGTGGCCAAGCTTTACTTGGTGCTAGTACTAGAGGATTTAGGTTTACTGTATCGCTTTGACTGGGGGTTCGTAGCATTAGCGTACCTCTATAGATACCTCGACTGGTGTTCCCGGACCACGAGGTATATGTGTGGTGCCTGAAAGGTTCTTATCATAAGTACTTTTGAATTGCTTTTGTGCTTGAGTACCATTTTATTATTTTGAGACTCATGTTAGCCTTGCTAATAGGCATGGGGCATCGAAGTAGGAGTGTTAAAGGGGCTTGACCCTGAGGATGAGGTAGATGGTGGCTATCCTCGTTTCTTATGGCGGATCATCGTGTCCTATACAAAGCCTTCTATAGCTGCTAGGTGAGCTAGTTTGACCACAATTACTCTAGATCGAGTACTTCTCTCTGCATAAATAAAATTTATGTGAGTTATGATTATTGGTCTTTTATTATTTAGTTTTACACATATAATGAATTCCCATTTTTACTTCAACTGCATTTCGATTAGAGGGGTCCCATGGAGATGTGACCTCTGGAGGTGGTGGAGGTAGAGGTTATCTCTTATAGTCATCATCTGATGGTGGGGCCATCCATCTAGGAGTGGCAACTTGAAGAGTGTATGTTTTAATGGTGTGAGGGTTTGGATAAGCGACGTGTCCCACAACACCCACGTGCTAAGAGAGTAGCTATCTTTTGCTAGTACTTCCTATAAGTCTTGGATGTTTGGAATGCTTATGAGGAGTCTTCCTCTATCCGAGGTGGCTATCTAGGCATTCCCTTGATATGCGCTTGATGAGGGAGTTATCTTGCAGCACGGGAGTCGAGGCACTACTGTACAGGCTGCTTGGAGGTCTGTCACTCTTACTTTTGCATTTGGCATTATTGTTGTTTGGGGCTATAAATGAGCATGTGGATCATCTCTAGGAGGTATGGAGTCGTAATGATCATCCATGCCAGACAATCTAGTGGAGTCATGTATGACTTCATTGACTAGGTTGATGGTGTCATTGCAGATCACCTGGTCTATTTGTGCATTCAAGTTAGGCGAGACCACCCACTAAGTATTTTCTTCTTTGTTTTCTTACATGCTAATTGTGATGCAAATTTTATAGCTGATGTGTTTGCTTTTCTTCTTTTTATAGATCCCTTACGTATAGGTCGAGGCTGAGGTTGATATGATCATCGCCCTGAAGAGGGTTGTTACACAACAAGCATGCTCCATACAAGTTAGTATAAATGACTTGTGTTGTCCCTTGGCACCAAGAAGGGGAGTTGAATTGGTGTATAAAAATTTAAAAGACAAAGAAGAGGGGAAGAAGAATGAGTATAATTGAGACAATGATTTATAGTGGTTCGGGTATAATCGACGCTATGTCCACTCCCCAATCTACCAATTGGGTATTTCACTATCTCAAGGTGTTTTCAAGCCCACATCCAACTTGTACAACTTGTGTTTTGATGGTTCACACATAACCTTACAACAATGTGTTTTTAGGCTGACACACAACCTCACTCAAGTGTTTCACTAGGCTTACACTTAAAACCTTTCTTGAAGTGTTTTTACAGGCTAACACTATAACCTTACAACTTGGTGCTTAATGCTCACAGCTAACACTTACAATTTTATAAAGAAAATTGAAGAAAATGAGTAGCAAAGATTGAGAGCTTTAATTACTT